>CM060600.1:10744423-10749423 GCA_030578255.1 Tiaroga cobitis | reverse complement strand
AAATGACGTTTTGTGAAGGCCTCTCCTGTTGCTTTGGTGCTTGTCAACACGCGCTTGCACCCCCTGCTGGTAAAGCCGACTACAGCAGATGGAGATTATGATCGGTAATCTACTGCTTTTCCTGCAGTTCCTGGATGCCGACGTTGAATTTACTGTCGAATTTGAACCACTGAATTTGTGGAAGCGAATTTTCAAGGCGAAATAAAATGGACCGAAATTTGCCTGTTGAATATTATAGGTTGTATTTTTAAACAGTTTGAAAATTTTGGAAGTGAAATATGAAAGGTGAATATGGATTATTGAATTTTTAATATTGAAAATGTGTTTGAAATGTTTTTAATTGAAATATTCACAGCTTAAATATACAAACATGTTGAATTTCAGCCCATACAAAATTCAAGCCTTAAAAATACAATGGATTAAAATGCAAGCATGGTTAACGCAATGCATATTTTTTTTCAATTGGTGCAATTCAACATGCTTTTTGTTTCAAAAACATTTGAGATTATTTTACTTCCATAGAAGTCAACGCATTTTCACATCGTGGGTTTTTGTGAGAGGAGTTTGGTTTTGAGATAGTGGATTTTTGGTGATATAGTGACATTTATAGTGCGATTTGTTTAGTTATATTTAGGCTTCGGTTTAAATTTACACATTGACTGAGAGACAGATTAATAGATTGATAGATATAAATATAGATAGATAGATAGATAGATAGATAGATAGATAGATAGATAGATAGATAGATAGATAGATATCATCATCAACACCAGTAGAAACACAGGACAGTTTATGGGAACATTTTGATAATCGTATCCGTGAAACCCAGATGATACACAATGCTACAGCTGATGCCACAGTGGAAGTGAAAAAATACCTTGATGCGTTTTTGCCCAGAACTCATGATCCCCTATCTTACTGGAAAGAGAGAGCAGTGATATTTCCTCATTTGTATGTCCTTGCTAAAAAATATCTTTGCATGCCAGCAACAAGTGTCCCTTGTGAGGATTTTTTTCAAAGGCTGGAGAAATTATCTGTAAAAAAAAAAAAAAAGTAGGCTAAGTCCTTCGACAGCAGAGAAATTAATATTTTTGAATAAAAATCTATAAGAAAGCGAGACATTGTGGCTTGATTTATTTTATTAATATTCATTTTTCATGACCAAAATAACATTATGCACTGTGAAGGTTACAAGCTTCACATGTTAGAAAAATACAATAATAAAAAAAAAAAACATTTTTCTAATGGTTCATTGTCAAGGTTGTTTCAGATCAACACCTGCAAGTGACCACTAGGTGTCACCGTGGAGACGGGTGTCGGATTGATTCGAAGCCTCGAAACAATATGGCACATATGCTTCAACTGTTTCATTGCTTCACGAAGCCTCGATCTGCCCACCACTACGTATAGCATGTCCTCAAAGTATGTCGTTTTGTGAAGAAAAAGTAGATACCGGTATTTGTTTAAAGGGGTCATATTGCGTCTCCACTTTTTCAAATAGTGTGTTGCTGACTGTTTGAGCATAACAAAGATCTGCAAGGGTAAAGCTCAAAGTCCCCTAAAAAGGGAGATATTTTATTGAACAGCATCCAATTGTCAAGAACTACAACGAACTCCATGTCTTGGCTGACCAGTCTTTCAATGATAAAATTAGATAAAATATTCATGAATTAAAATGAAATGACTTGCATAAAATTCAAAAACTTATGCCAAGCCATTCGTTTTTTTTTTCGTTTTTTTTTTTTTTTTTTTTTTAGGTGATATCCGGGAAGTTGGATCACCCTGACATTTCTGATGAGACAAATATCAAAATTATTTGTAATTCAGTAATTGGAATCATCATCTGTGTGGAAGCTGGTAAGGCCGGATCCAGGATGATGTCCTGATCGAGAGACGCCCAGTCGACGTGGTAGTTGGTCTGAGACTGGTAACCAGAAGAAAGGCTGACTGACACACCTTGGAGGGAGAAGAATGCCTTCCAGTCTTGGAAGATGAACTAAGGGCCTCATGCCTTCAGGGAGACTGGGGGCTTTCGCACCGGAGGAACCTTTTTTAATAGTTAGAACCATTGGCGGAAGTTCCCGAATTTTGGCGTGTTCGCACCGCAAGGAACTAGGAACGATTTTAGTTCTAGGAACTCCTTTTCGATGAATTAATTTACCTCCTACTTCAGAGTTGGGTCTAAACCAGCGCTACCAGTGATGACAGTGTACGCTGATTGGCCGAACGCACGTGAAACACTAGCACCCACCATTTTTAAAAAGGCTGTGTAAACACACAGATTATTGCCTATATTTTCTCCAGAAACCAACTCTATGAACATGGAAAACAGTGATAGATGGACCTCTTGAACTTTACGCTGAGGAGAACATCCAAGGCAACTTGATATGAGACCAAGCCAAACATGATTATGTATTTCTGCTCAGCTAGCACTGGACATAAACCACACGGCATACGCTTATACCTTTGCATTACTGTCTACTTTCTATGCACAACAGTTCTATCTAATAACGTATTAGACAGGACTGCTAGATAGATCGTAAACTAATGAACACGGAGAATGTGAGCACTGTGAGCTCAGGCTCTGGCGTTCTCAACGGCATCAAAATAAAGGTCTGCTGCGCCGTCAAAATAAAAGTCACAACAACAAGCGCGGCTTAAGTCCCTTCAGAGTTTCTACTGTCGGTGCGAATGCAACCCTATGTGAACCATAAGTTCTCGGGAAACCACCCTGGTGTCTAGTTCCTAGAACTACCCGGTGTGAA
This sequence comes from Tiaroga cobitis, assembly GCA_030578255.1. NCBI lineage: Eukaryota > Metazoa > Chordata > Actinopteri > Cypriniformes > Leuciscidae > Tiaroga > Tiaroga cobitis. Next base: position 10,746,658 of record CM060600.1, on the reverse strand, counting down.
AGCTCCTAATGACAGAATAGCGCTTCTGTGGCCTCTAGAGTAGGCAGTCTTTTCAGACATATGGGGACTCCCCACCCGGAGGGGAGCCAACAGCAACAACCTAGGTGCCGTAGCTACGGCCCTGTGACCAGGGGTGATGTGGGACAGGCAACAGAGAGAGAGCTTGCTCATTGGAAGGTGGTGAGGAGACTTCAAGATTGCTTAGGGCAGCACTGAACTTACTCGGACATACAAGGCCACAAATAACAGTCACGGAGGAGCGAGGGTGGGGTTAGAATTGGTCCATTATTCCAAATAAAAAGAAATTTGTTTTTATGTCACAAACAAAACTCTGCCTGGCATTCACTACTTGTGGATCACCGCAGATATTTGTGGACTTTTTGAAACATTTTTTTTTTTTTTTTTGAATCTCTTGTGGATCATAATCTATGTATAATGGAACAAATCTAACCCCATAAGTGAGAGTGTCTGATGAAAACGAGAATGAAAGCCTGTTCACCCCAAGGTCGATAACTATAATGGTAACGATAAAGATATAGATCTAAAAATCATACTAAATATAAAATAGCAGTCCACACCACATAACAATAACGGCACAGAGAAACAATATCGTTGGAATCACGTTCAGAACGATTTTTTTTCTAGCTGACTAATAAAAACATTGACAGCCAATCAGAATCCATCCTGCTTTAAAGAGCTTGGGCATTTAAAGTGACAGACAAGCACGTGCTTATAATAAACAACAATATCGCCGCTGGTGTGGACGCTAATATAGTTTTCGCTATAGTTATCTTTAAAGCTAGTTATCTACTAGTTATCTTTCTAGGTGTGAATGCGCCTAATGCCCACCAGGCCTGGCGAGAGTTCAACCGTCACACCAGATATATTTGAAGTTTAATACTTCATATTGGTGGGCCTCATACCACAAGTATACCACTGTGGGTAGGGTATCCGGCGGTCCGGTGCAGGTTGTTGGTTGAAATCGTATATATCGTCACCTCTTTTCTCCCCTCTAGCAACACAAGAAAAGAGCGAGTTCTGCTTAACAGGTTGTGTTGGTGGACCAACAGCCTATTGATCCACGTTTAGACCCTCTTAAGCATCACTTAGCTGGATTTAGCCTATATTGTCAGTGGTTGGAGTGGATCTTTATTGTAATGTTACTGTATGTTGTTACAGGAAATGCCTATTATGCCTTCTATATGAAAATTATGCTTAAAATATGTTTATTATGAAAAATAAATGCAATTTTATGAACTGAAATGTCCATGTATGTAAAATGAAAACAAATATGCTGCCATCTATTGGTGAAACATTTGTTTGTTAATAGAACTGGGCAATTTGTACAGCATTTCACATTTAATTGATATATTATAGATTAGGACTTTCTGTTTCAGTCATGATTATTATAAATTGTAAAATGGATTGATTTGTCTAAAACTATAAGTACATCCTCTCAGACTACAACAAAATACATCAACGTGGTTCATTACACACTGTTTCGGTTCTGATCAGAATCAGAAAGACCTGTTCTAAACACATAGCCTAATGTAACAAATATAGGCACCCATTGTAGATATATGTAGTATTTGATTGTGTCACTTTTTAAAGCTTCCTGTTTATCATTAACCTAAATGCATGCAAATCAGTCAGCGTATGTCAGAGGGGTTTTAATAGTTCATCGTCAGTTCAAGTCCTTAAAGAAGCTTGTAGAACAGAAGAGCATTTTAACAGCATTGAGCTTAGCTTATCACTGCGACTGACCAACATGACAGGGTTAACTGAGGTTATCATAGTCTTTCCTTAAAAGAGACTGTATGCATCTGATATACTTGATGACATAATTGATCTTAGGAGATGAGTTTCCCATTTACTCCCTATATAATATTTCCCTGACAATTTAAAGTCCTTGGACCTGATAAGCACAAATCTTTGTAAATATTTGTTTCTAATGGGTGTAAACCATTCGAATCAAACTATATACATATTACGCAATGAATATAATGCCATAGTACATCACACATTGTAATTACAAAAGGCTGTGTGTCATCACTGGTCCGAAATGCAGTCACATACAGACATGACCTAAGGCCAGATGAGATAACTGAACTATGACATTGCCACTAAAAAGTGCTGTAGAGATTATTGTAAAGAAGGCAAAATGGAACTGCCTATAGACAGAATGAATAGTATTTTATAAAGCACTGGTGATATATATATATATATATATATATA
>CM060600.1:10654423-10741923 GCA_030578255.1 Tiaroga cobitis | reverse complement strand
AGTGTGGTTAAAGTATTTGTAAGCTTCACCTGTAAGTAACAGGAAGTTAAATTACATGCCGAAAAGCTGTCTAAGTAGGCTACTGACAGCAGACCGTCAGCTTACGGCGTAAGAAGATTACCATTTATTTCCCCATTTCCCTGGCCTAAGACAGACAGACACACACACACACACACACACACACACACACACACACACACACGATGTTTCCTTTGACTCACCGTCTGTGTGGATTCACCCTTGTAGGCTCATTACATCAGTGGGCGTCACACGAACTCCACCCTCACGGGCGGGAAGGGCGCGAGCGGCACCAGGACGCGTCACGCATTCCGTGTCTACATGGCAGGAATCTCCTCATTCCCTGGATCATTCTCTCAGAGATCACGCAGCCGAAGCCATGGATGTCTACTTTCTTCTCCTTGTGTCTTTTCTCTCTGTGTTTCACTTCAGCACTGCTGACCAGCCTTTGGAGGAAGCAATAGTTGTCACAAGTAGGCTAAGCTTATTGTTCTTATTACATTGGATTATTTACAACATTTAAAATGTTGACCGTGTTTTTTATTGTCGTGTTAAATGTGAATTTTAAATATCAGAATTTGAACTCTCATAGCAAATAGGATATCCAGGGTAGCCTATAGCTTTTTATAGGCTACTGTGTAATTATTATTGAGAGCCTAAATCGCAGATCCGAGATGTAGCTTAAACTTGTAATTATGAGGGAAAAAAGTCAGAATTGTGAGATAAAAAGTCTCAATTTCGAATATGGTACTTCACAGAATACATTTCCTATCTAAAAAAAAAAAGGTAGGCTACCATAATTGCAACATGGATTAAAAAAAAAACCCCTTTGTTGTTATCATTTGAAGTAAAGTACAAGTTTTTCGATGAACACAAACAATGCAAAATACATTTCTTCAAAACCAAGTGCTGTCATTAATATTCCCTCTCCGTGTCTCACAGGAAATGTGGAGCTTCTCGGTGGCTGGAGCGACGCCAACCCAGAGAGGGAAGATGTCCAAGAAGCTGCTAAAGAAGCTGTAGAGGCATTCAACACGAAGTCCAAAGCAAAGAAATACTTCAAACTTATCAATATCACATCGGCTCGCACTCAGGTACAGATTTCATATTTTTATACTGTTCATATGTGTATATTATGTGTACTAATCAACATTGAATAACAGAGAGCGAATGTTTCTTTGCAGGTAACAAATATGATAAACTACAAAATAGAGGCCACTATTGGAAAGACAAAATGCCGCAAATCAGATGATGCAAATATTGAGGCTTGTGGAATGGCAAAAAAGGTAATTTCTTTTTTATATATAAAATTTCTAGTTGATTGTTGCCAGTGTAACAAAAATGCATATACCGTTACTGTACTTTTCGTATGTTTTACTTGTGGAATGGCAAAAAAGGTAATTTCTTTTTTATATATAAAATTTCTAGTTGATTGTTGCCAGTGTTACAAAAATGCATATACCGTTACTGTACTTTTCGTATGTTTTACTTTTTTTTTTAGCAACTGGCATGCAAGTTTGAGGTAACCCTTAACCCAATGAATGATGACCACGTGGTGCAGAAGATGACCTGCAGAAGATCCTCTTGAATTTCACATGGACACCAAGCTGCCACAGTTTTGCACTTTTGGATAGTTGACCAGACCACACATTCTTTTTCTTAACACAAATTATTTTTTTTTCTGATATACAGCTAATGTAGAATGGATAACTTTTGTAAAAACTTATAATGTGGATTAAAAAAAACTCCCTTTGAAAGGAATTTTATATTTTGTTAAGTACTTAAAATACTTAAGCTTTTTTTTATTAAAGGTGAGAATTTTATAGTGAAGTGAGATCAGTATGTATGTAAACTATTCAAAAACAAATTATGTAATGAGAAAATGATATGTGATTTTAAGTAAATCATTTTGCCAAGAAGGGTTTTAAAGTTAAGTTTAGAATCTGCCGTTGACAGATGTTTTCCAGAATTCTATAGTAAGCCAGTTGGAACTTATGAAGTCATGTTGCAAACTTTTTTCTTTTCTTTTTTTTACATTTCCAAGAATACAATCTTGAGAGCAAACCACAGTATATCAACAGAGCTATAGTTAATCCACAAATAAACTGCAAATCAAATACCAGTATTTTATTTGGTTTCTCGCATGATAAATATTGTACTTACATTTATGTAAAAACTATTTTACATTATATTTACACTACAAACACAAACTTAACAGTAAAGCCATGTTTGAAATGGCCTAAATGCAGTTTTGAACATCTCACAATCCCGATTTCTGTCCTGAAGACTCCAGTTTCCATCTTATTTTCCATTTATCTTTGTACCCTGAGACTTCATGTGGAAAACTTCATGTTTTCCATTGCCAAGACTTCATTTATACAGTTGTCTCGGTTTTGACCGGCATCGTTTTTTTCAAGCACTGCGACAACAGATTCCGTTCCATTTCATACCTGTAAGAAAAAACACACGTAAGCTTATCAGGCAAAACTAAAGTCATTGGAAAAAAACACATTTTGTTTTTCTTACTTTGCGATTATTCTTTGTTCTTCTTGATGCTCTTGCTCTTCCAGTTTCTGAAGAATTACTCTCAAAATGGGCATCTCTAAATTGAGGTACTGAGCTACCTGTTAAAGCAGTGGGAGCAGGACATTAGTTTCACTTTATTTGAGTAGGAAACACACATTTCTGTCATGTCTGGAGAGCTAGTCTTACATCAAGGCTAACTTCCTGCTCGTCTGCATCCATGAGGAACATTTTCATAATTCTGTTTGATGGTCCCTGTAGAACACGTTCCCACAGTGGCAGGTCTGAACTGCTCAACCTTCGTTTCTCTACCAACAATGGATTTAACAATCAGAATTGTGATTCTGTGAATGTCAGCAAAGTCTAAACTCTAGGACAGAGAATCTTGGAACAAATGTTGGGTGAATGATGACATAATTCTTACCAAATATGGATCAAAAGTTGTGAGGGGTGGGGGGTATATAATATAATTATAAAAGAAACTACTCCCACAATTAGAACTAAATTAAGATTTTAAACTAGTTTGTTCCTTGTGAATTAAAAAAAATGTTTTGGAATAAATTGAGGGTGAAAACATTAAACTGAATCAATAATTCTACATTACCTCCACTTTGATGAATGCAGTAGAGAGCAAATTCATTTGGACTGTTTTCTACCTGCATTAAAAAAAAAGATTTGTGAATATGTCTATCAAAATTAAGGGTGGAAATCATGAGTCAAGTACAACAAAATGGCTGAAATGACTTGGCAAAATGTTAAGGGGGTTATGTATTGAATTGCCAGTAGTAAAAATAATACCTACTTTAAATTTCTGAAGGAGCTGTGTAATGACTTCTTGTGTTGTCATCTTGCTGGTAATGTGCACATTTGTGGTTGCTCCATATGATGGCGTGAAAATAGATGTCTGCATAAACAAAATAAACCAGAATGCTATAAAAAGGCTCACAAAACAAGCACAATCTTCCCCTTTTGTATTCATAGAAGAAAGAAATTTGTACATAGGGGTGAATTAATAATGACCTTTCATTAATGGGGGAACTTTTCATTTAAATAGTTGGTCTGCTTACAAGACCAGGTTCGAAAATGTGAGGCGCACAACACTACCACGATAGCACAGAACGAGCAGTGCGCTGCTTTTTTTATATTGCTAGGCAACCACCGAAACAGCAGTCCTGTCAGTCAAGTAAACGTCAAATCAGCCTTTTATTAACTTTATTTACTTTTTGTTAACATTGTGGTAGTTCCAGTTCGTGAAGTCGTTAAGCTCCTGGTAACCCCCGAGAGCACCACAAGTTTATTAGAGTGTTCAAAGCAACTGTAGCTTTCACCACTAAAACTGCCATAGGAAAACAATTTAAAAAAGGCACCTCTCACTGCAAAAAAAAAATGCTTTATTGCTTTTCTCCATGCTAGATAGTGCTCCTGACAGAAAAATTGTTTTTGTGAAGACAATACAATTTTTGACTATACAAAATACTATATTAAATTTCTCAGAATTGTGAAATATAAACTCATATATGTCTCAAAAACGCAGTTTGAAATCGCCCTTGTTCTCTACGTCACAAACAACGTTGTAACCAATTACGTCAATGTGGATGTGAAACAAGTGCGCCTTCAGGTTTCTATGTCTTCAGAGACCGCATTCCGTGTGCTACACTCTCTGCCTATTCACTTTGTTTGGAGTTAGAGTTCCAGCTGTCAGTGTGCAGAAATTTCTCAAGTGTGAAAAAAATTTGGAAAAAATTAGGCCATTCACGCCTGCTTGTTAAGGGCCCATCCCAGAGTACGAGAGGCATGACTTTTGCTTTGAGTATTTGGGGGAAGGGTATACTCCCCTTGCATTTGAGCATGGTGAGTATGAGCCCTGTGAATTGCTCACTGTTAAAGTGCTTCGTACTTGTCTCACATATTTTCAAGGGCAAGCTCCTACATTGAGATCGTGAAATTCTGCCACAACATAGGAAGATCCTGAGGTTTGCTTTCAGGGGGAAAGCTTACCAATATTGGGTTCTTCCATTCGGCCTAGCCTTGTCACCCCACACATACACAAAACGCATGGATGCAGATCTTGCTCCGCTGCGATTCGACATCGGAATGTCGTCCTCACTCATCTGGTTTCTCTGGGGTTGTGACTCAGCGTCAAGAAATGCATTCTCTCTCCTGCCCAGAGGAAAACGTACTGGCAATCGGTCACCTTGTGGTCACAAACAACTGTATGATCCAGATCCCAGTTCCTATCCGTGGTTCCCACTCTTGATGCGTCTTGTAATCGCAAAATGCTAATGACAGACGCATCCCGTACGGGCTGGGGAGCGGTCTTAGATGGCCGTCCAGCCCCAGGGATCTGGAGTGGCCATCTTGATTGGCTCATCAATTGTCTCAAATTGATGGCTGTATTTCTGGCCCTGAAGGACTTCCTCAAGCAGTTAAGGGGTTACAATATCCTAGTGCAGGTGGTCAACACTACGGTAGTCTACTTAAACTGCGTTCTTGTCGTCTGAACAGGCTAGCCCCGCAGGTTCTGCTTTGGGGACAAGTTTCTGTCCTTCAGGGCGATTTGCATTCCTGGACATTTGAATGTGGGAGCAGATTTATTATCTAGACAGGTTGTGACAAAAGGGGTATGGAAACTCCAAGTCAAGTCACCTTTATTTATATAGTTCTTTTTACAATATACAGATTGTTTCAAAGCGTTCCAGTGATAACAGAAAAATAATGCAACAAAGTTTGTTTCAGCTATACAGCAGATCTAGAAGAAAGTATTTTGATAGTCCAGCTTAAGTTCAGTGATGGTTCACAGAGTTCCCACGGGTCCTTGAAATCCTTTAAAGTTTGTGAATATGAAAAAAAGATTTAAAGGCCCTAGAAAGTTTTTGAGAATAAGCATACATAGATACAGGTCCTTAAAGTGCTTGAATTTATTTTGTGCAAGAAGTTTTCTATAAAATATTCCATATTCCCTCTGGTCCGCTAATGTTATTTCGTCAACCCATCATGGCCTATGCATACTAGTTTGCTTGATTTACGTTAGTTACACGCATTTACGTGTTACGTTAAGTGTTTCCCGCATGAGGTAATTTGTGTTGTACGTTGCCATGACGTTCATGCATGCCAAACTGTAACAATGTATCTTATAAGGTAACACGATGTAACCTTGCTCTCACTTGAAATGTGTCCCCACATTAAGTCCTTGAATTTGAGGGTATTGGACCTGGAAAGCCCTTGAAAGGTCCTTGAATTTGAATTTAACCAAGGTGTGAGAACCTTGGGTTCATTTTTGTTCTAAAAAAGTTATTAATTTAGTTCATTTATCTATACAGCCGCTTTGGAGAAAACATTGATTTCACCCCCGACACAAACACAAACTCCACCCCAAGATAGTCAAACAGATATGGAAAATATTCTACGAAGCAGAAGTGGACCTCTTCACCTCTCAAGAGACAGTGCAATTATCGAACAGGGGGAACCCTCAGGCATTTCATCCGCGGCCCGAGCTGTGAAACCTTCATGTTTGGCCCCTGAGGGAGACCAACTGAGGGACGCCTGGCTTCCAGCTGACGTTGTACAGACTAATCTCAGTGCTAGGGCTCCCTCCACAAGAAGAATGTATGCCACTAAATAGGGTGTCTTTGAAAGGTGGTGCACTGCACGCCGTTCTGACCCAGTCCTCTGCTAGATTGTTTCAGTACTGAAGGGTTTGCAGAAGAATTTATCAGCAGGCACATGCCCCACCACTCTCAGGGTTTTTGTAGCCGCCATATTGGCTTGCAACGCCCTGATTAACGGGGTGCCAGTCAGGAAGCACCCTCTGATCGCCCGTTTCATTCGTGGGGCCAGGCGACTGAGACCTCCCGTTAGAGCAATGATCCCTTCATGGGATTTAGCCATAGTCCACAAGGGTCTGGTCGAGACCACATTTGAACCCCTAGACCCTAAATATGGTTTTCCTCATGGCTATTTCTTCACTAAAAAGAATTGGGGGTCTGCAAGCTCTGTCGACCTCACCATCCTGGGTAGACGTTGCCCCCGGAATGGTCAAAGCTATTTTGCATCCTCACTCTAATTATCTACCTAAAGTTCCATTCTCGACTATGCATCCGGGTCATTCTTAAAGCTTTCTGTCCTCTGCCTTTCACTACACAGAAGCAGGAGAAACTTGACCGAATGTGTCTAATACGTGCTCTTCAGACTAAGAGCACGTATTAGACGTCCACCGCACTAGCCAGTGGTTTAAGTCAGAGTAACTCTTCATTTGCTATGGGTGTCGTAACCTGGGGGCGGCCTCCACTAAGCAAACAATGTCACACTGGGTGAGGGATACTATTACCCTAGCATACAAGATGTGGGGTCAAGCTTCCCCTCTAGGAGTTAGGGCTCATTCTACCAGGGGAGTTGCTTCCTCCAAAGCTTTAGCAAGGGTCCTCTCCGTACACATTCATCAGATTGTATAGCTTAGATGCTCATGCTGCTTGAGTCAACATCCCAAGCTTCCTTGGCGTGTTTGCCACACACTCACAACTGGTCAAACAAAAATGTTTTCCCATAGGGCTATGAGCGCAGCATCTCGTTCCCGCTTTTTCAGGGAACAGGGTTACAGTCAAGTAACCTGAGACATTATCTTGGTATATTTTTCTGTTGATATGAAAAATCAGGTACATTTAGCAATATAGTGGGTAAATTATGTATATGATGTATTTTAGAATGTTATGATAAACTAAATGCCTTTCTCCACTGACGTTCTAAGTTGTTCAAAGCGTTTCTAAGGATACTGATATTTAGAAGGAAGCTGTCTGAACCTGAGATGGCGAATGGGATCATGGTTTGTGTAACATCAACACATTATTAGATGTTTGATAATGTAGTCAAGCAAAAGGCTAATCATTTTCATTACTGTGATGTGCCCGATGCTGTATAGAGCAATACATAAAACACATTACCATTCTGATGCGTTGACTTGCATACGAGCCTGTAGTTCACTCTTCCACTACTTCTTCTGAATCAGTTTCTGGTTCAAACATACATGGCTGATTTAAACCAGTATTTCCACTTGCCATTGTGCAGCTTTTTCTACAGTAAAGTTGACCAAGTGGATGAGGTATTCTGAGCTTGTGTGATTGCATGGAGGTAGGGCTAATTTGCAAATTCATGAGTCCGCATTTACTAAATGAAACATTCAATGTTAATTCAATGTTGATATTATTTGTCCCATGTTGAAAGACAAGGCGGTGAAACAACGTTGCAATGTCAACTTTGATTTAATTAGCAAAATTGAAACATAGGCCTATTTCATTGTTGATTCAACCAAAGCACTTGAATACGATGAGCTGAGAAAGCGCAATTTCAGAAGTAGGAAATTTCCGATAACACGTGAAGGCAGCACGATTTACATAAAACTCGACAATCATGGTGAAATACGTTGATAGATGATGCTAGTACAAGTACAAATTTAAAGTTAAAAAGTTCACAAAACATGTTCCCCTTTGGACTTTTACAGATTTATGTATTAATTATGTGTGTTTCAAAAGTTAAACTAACTACATAAAATACCTATCAAAGCAATAATACTAACAATATTATTGATAATTTACATCTGGCTTCAATGTTGGTCATGGTAGAAAAGGTACAGACCTTGTAGTTGTAGAAGTGTCCATTGATGGAGAAGCGATTATTTCTGTTCCTCTGACTTTCTACCATCTTCTTACTTTTCACCCTCATTTTCACCAGCGAGGCATCACTCATGGTACGGGTCAGATATGAACTTTCTTCAATGGTAGGCACAGCCCGGGAAGGCCTTAAAGTCTTGCTCTCGTATGCGATGTAGCCTTAAAGAGAGATTTAGTTAATTAAAGGTGTAATGCCATTTTTAATGCAGAAATCAAACTGCATGATATTAAGTGATTATACTGTTTTTCGTTATATGTATTTTCTGTAAGAAAACGTGTGTTTACAAACACATGTTGCCATAGTGCTAATTCCACTGTTATCAAATAGAGCGCAACAATAAAGTAAAAACTCCATTTGTTTTCTCCATAGAAAAAAGCAACACGTGGAAAAAGATCTTGTTAGCTCCGCCCACTCCCATAAATCACTACAAATGTCTTAATCGAATCGATCTCCATTCGCTCTCAAAATACTTAAATGTTTGTATTTAAGCATATTTTGCAATAATCTTAAAATGTATTGTTTCAAAATTTGTGGTTGAGTAATTTTATATTTCTTCATCGTTTTTAATTAAATTATGCAGTGCTTCATGGGATTGTAGTTCTTTCCCTCACTAAAGCCGTAAAGTTCACAGTCTTGTACCTTTGTATTTTGGTTCGCATTTCAATTACTGCTTCAAATCAAAGTTTGTAGCTAGTGTTGATTCACTTCTTAGCTGGTTCATGGCTTTGAACTCTTTAACGAAAACTTTAAAATCCCAATGGGGGAAAAAATTCTGTAAAAAATACTTCCAGAACCAGCGCCGCTGAAAAAGTGTGGGGGCGCTAATGCACTCTATACTGACTGTACTTGTAATACAAGTATAAGAACCTTGAGTAGGATGTTCAGGTTTCGTGGATTCAGCTTCCTCCAGTTCATCAATACGAAGATCATCAAATTCTCCCCATCGTGTCATACCCCTAATGGAACATAACTTTTTATTAAATCACAAGCATGTACTCTAATGATAAAGCATAAAAAGACAAAATCTTTAATAATGATTTCTAGGTCATTTTGTCATGTTCAGACTGTACAAATGGCTTAATCTCATCCAAGACAGAAAGTTTGTTTTGTGTCCACTGGCTTCCTGTTATAATCTTTCCTCACCCATTTTATTCGAGATATATCCAGCTGCAGACCCGCAGCACCACCAGTTTCAGAACCCCAGCGCCAGAACCGGAAGTGAGGGAGGGGCGGAATTACCGGTATTGACAATGACACAAGCATGGTTATTTTTGCAAGTATTTAAAAATATTTAAAATTGTTGCATCTTTTAAATAATATTTAGGGTATGTTTTTATTACACAGTGAGTCTATAGGAATACCAGACTTACATTTCACTGCTCGTTGTATGAACTATAACTGGTTTGTGACAAATAAAGAGCAAGACGTGTTGTTTGAAAACGTGAGAGTGCGCGCGCGCGGCCGGGGCTCTCTCTCTCTGGCCCTGTCCCAAATGGAACCCTAAGCACTCGCGGTCTTCCTCTGAGTCCGCACTTTCGCGACGTAACGCCGCTTTGAATGTCGGGAAGAAGTCTGCTGTGGAGTCCGCATCAGCGCGGGCTCGGCAAAAGTGTGCATCAAGGGCGCAAATCGACCGCAGAGGGGGCGCTCGCGAGCACCCTTCTGAGATCTAAAAATGTCAAATGGGACACACTGCGGTCTCACGGACTTAACGGACACGCGCACGCGGCAGCCATTGTAAGTCCACAAGACCAAAAGTGCACATGAAGTGTGCCATTTGGGATTGGGCCTCTCTCTGCTCGTTACGCGCCCTGTCATGCGCAGCAGTCATTCTATTCTACATCACTCACCGATCAAAATAGGCTTTGGCGGCCGCCAAAAAGCGGACGATCTGACGGGTTTTAGGAGATTAAATACAACCTGAAACTAAAAAATAGACCCGACCTCTATTTGAGACCGGCCTTTATTTACCCAAACCTGCAGCCACACCAGGCGTGTAAAAGAGACAATCGTCTATTTGGGACTCGGCTATTATTTGAAGTTTTACGGTACATTTTTATTGTTTCTTTTAAAACAATGCTGAATTTTCTCTCTTTTTTAGATTTTTGACATTATTTTACATAAAGAAAAATGCATGCTGCACATGTTCTTGTGAAATAAAGTAGGCTATATTTTATATAAAATGCCCATAAGTTTCAAGCATTATTTTTCACCATCATGATCAGGAAGTAACTCTCATAATACAATTAAACGGATAACTATATACAATTATATTACACAAAATCAATGTTTTAAAATGCTTATTGCACTATACCTTAATGTATCATTTTAATAAGTATACAGTATGACGTTCCGTGTGTAATTATGCCGTTTCGTGTCTAAGCAAATTACGCTCCAAAACGTGTGGCGTTTCTCGGTTTAGAACGTAAACACTTCCGGTCCTGGCGCTGGTGTTAGAACGTAAGCTCCGCCTCTTACTTCCGGTTCTGGCGCTGGGGTTCTGAAACTGGTGGTGCTGCGGGTCTGCAGCTGGATACTATAGTTTTATTCAGACTTACATGTTCAAACCTTATCTTCCCACTGTAGATAAACTCATTGTTTAGTTAGTTCTGTTCTGCTTAAAATTGGACTACAAGATCGTGCTGTGAACTTGTGAATTCTGATTCAATTACGATTAAACTTAAAGGTATTGTAGGTAGGACTTTTATAAAAACTTTTTTCCAAATTTGTTTAAACTTTCTGTATATATCAATGCATAATTAAAATGTAAGTACTCTGATAAAAAGAGTCTAAAAATCGAGTGACTAGACCGTTTAATCTGCACTAAACACAGCTCATTATTTACATTCGGGACGAAACATAGGATTGGCTTAGGCGACTGTCACTCTCTCGCAACCATGGCAACCACCCTTTTGCCACACAGGACCTGCCCACTTGCGCGCGCATCCGTTTGATTTGAGGAATTCAAGAGGCTCGGAACCTAGGAATAGCAAAACAATGGCAGAGATTGTAAAGACCAATCAAAATTCACATATGCAGTTCGCGAAGGCAAACCAGGCAAAAAAAGGAAGACAGTAACGTTACTAGAAAAGGTAATGAACAAAAAGTCTTTGGATAAACAACAAAATAAAACGCATGCCAATATCGGCGTGGGTTTCCAGCGATGGCGAGAACTGAGAGACCTCAAGGGGCTGAAAAGTGACGCCTGGATGGCTATATTTCTGCTGGACAGGTAAATCTTTCTTTTTGTATTTTGATCATACATATTTTTTTCTTTATGTTTTCATGAAGCATGTGTCATTAGCACACGTAGCTGCCTAATATAGCTAACATAACATTACTTAGCGAGCCGTAGTAGAGATGATAAATAATATATATGCCTAGCTCAAGATGATAGCTATAGTGTTGAATTGTGCATAATTTTGCTTTAGATAACTAAATACATGTTTAACAGATAGTAGGCCGATCCGCATCCAGGAACTTTTCTTAGAATTATATTTACCCTCTGTCTAACTCTTTTACCATGTTCACCTGGAAGTTTACCTGCACGGTTTTTTCGCCTTTGTTTTGTTTTTAAACAAAAAATCCCTCGACCCCGGATCTGTCCTCGAGCTGACGATGCGGTACTTGTCTCTGGAGTGTAGTCCTCATCAGAGTCAACAATGCTTTCATTATAAACTCTTACATGCAGAACACATATGTTATGAATGTTACACGAAATTCATCTTCATCACAGTGTAAATGATGGCAATGGAAAAACGTGTATCATGCAACCTGTTTTTAGCTTTGCCTTATAGATAACTAGCTCGTTAGCGAATCAATAAATATATATTTTAATCTTTACCAATATCAATATGCTACTTGATAGTGAGTACTAAAATACATCTTATTTGTTTATATTCATAATGATAAAGTTAGATTTTTTTATTACATGTGATTCTGACATGATGTCACTACATGCACTGCGCTCCTTCCTCTCCGCTCGTCTCAGGTCAATAGAGGGAATGCATTAACGTCACTTCCCCGCCGGAACACGCCCCCCTCAGCGGGACTGAGTGGCAGAAGAGCTGCTGCGTGACTGGAGTTAATAGGGGAAACTGCGTTAACGCGAGTAAAACAAACTATTATCAGTTTAAACTAAAAGTTGGACTCGATATAGTGTTCCTTACAACTTATCAAAGATCCAGTGATCCATGGATATTGACATGCAGCCAGGAATCGTGTTTCCTGACATTTATATGTGCCTGATTTCGACGCCGGGGAAATAAATGAAGAAAATTTGCCTGTAAACGTTTTATATAAATACAATATAGATAGGTCTAAATCCGAGTGATCACTTACATTAATGTTATACTGTATATCATCATATCGTCCAGCCCTAAAACTTGTATAGTTTTTGTCAGTGTTTATTTAAAAACATCCAATTATGCAGAATATAGTCTGTTCTGTAGCTTTTTGCAGTCTGTAAAAATATACAGTACCTCAGATTTCTGGTCAAATCTAGTTGTACAGTCAATCGCAAAGCTCTTTCCCGTTTTAGATGTGTTTTGTGTGATTTTCACGGCATTCACGCTGAAAACAAATGCTGCCGCTCAGTCTTTTTGCCACTTGTGGGCGTGACCGCATTCACTCCGGCCGACGGTGACGTCATGCGCATACCCTCTATAATGCGTCTTCAGCTCAGCGGAGTCGCGCGTTCATGTGTTTTGGGGGCGTGGCTTTGGAAGGAGCCCAGAAGGGAGGGGGTGGAGTGAATGGAAATAATGAGCTGTCGTTAAAACAGTCGTGAGAGGTCTACAGACACTCGATTTTTATACTTTCTTTTTCAGAGTACTTACATTTTAATTATGCATTGATAAATACAGAAAGTTTAAACAAATTGGGAAAAAAGTTTTTTTTATACAATTCCTACCTACAATACCTTTAACTCATGTAATAATTATTTAATGACTTGCTTTTTAAAAGCAAACAACTCTTGTTTGATAAAAAAAAAACTGACAAGAGTTGATTTTCATCATGTAAATTTCATTCAAACGTGATAATTCTGTCATCATTTGCTCACCCTCAAGCTGTTTCAAACCTGTATGATCTCTTTCTTCTGTTGAAAATAGATATTTTGAAGAATGTTGGTAACCAGGCAGTTGATGGGCCCCATTGACTTCCATAGTATTTCTTTCTACTATGGAAGTCAATGGGGTCCATCAGTGGGGTCTAGTTACCAGAATTATTTACAATATCTAATAATAAAATATCTAACGGAAAAAAGAAACTTGTACAGGTTTGGAACAACTTGAGGGTGAGTAAATGATGATTTTTAAAAAAATTTTGGGTAAACTATCCCTCAAGTATATTAAATTATTACTTATTTATATTCATATACTCATTTACATGTGAATAAAGTTTCAGCAGATATTTTAAAGGTTATAGTCATTCTCTGTCTGGAAATAAACCAAAAAATATTGATGACTCATCAAATGCTGTTCAATCAAATGCTCTCTAGGATGAAAATTTCCCTCCCCTAATTCCACATACAAGAAGCAAATCATGTTTATGATGTAATCCAAATGCAAACTAAAACTAAAGACTAGGGATTATGTCCCACTCCATCTTTGTTTCAGTAGAAAATACAACACAGCATCACTTGGTTTCATGGGGTATTTTCATGGGTCACCATGAACTCTTTTTTAATGAAATATTACAGTAGTATAAATCATTTTCAATTCATGTGCCTCGTAGTGTTTAATCAAAATCGCTTCCCTTCCTTCTTGCAGCATCTCTTCTCTGATGATGTGTTTACTGGCGTGAGGGCGGAGCAACCTGTCACTCACATGAGATCCACCAATCCCACACCACAACCATCCAATCAATTCCCCACGGACAAAATCAAGTTTTTCTTGTCTGAGAATCAGTTTCACTCGGATATACGGCACATTAGAGAAGAAAAGACTATTGCAACTTCTGTTTCATGCCAAATTTAAACTCTGGCCCCATAGAGATCCATTGTACAGTACAGGAGTCAACGCCACTGATATTGTCAATAAGAGTTTAGGCTTCATTGAACCTTAAATATTCCTTTAAATAGACCAGAACATCTTAGCCTTTTTTTTTTTACAGCTTTTCCCTTTAACTGAAAATATGTCACATGCAACACACCACCGGTTTTTACACATAAATAATGGGGTGCAATTTAAAAAAAAAGAATACAAACCTTTTATTTCCGAGTGGACTCATGGGGTCTGGAGACGTGACTGACGACTCATTTGTAAATATCGGTTTCTCATCTTGTATTTGTAACTGAATGGGTTTCTTCACACCCCAGGAAATGCCAAGGATGCCCTCAAATGTCACCTTCCCTTCATTCTATAAAAGCAGACATGACACGGTTATTACTGATCTGCTATTCGGTTCTCTCCCAGCAGAGGGCAGTGCAATGCTGTTTATGGCAAATTATGATTATAGGCCCAAACTCCACACACAGGTGCAAAACCACATAATACAATCAAATATCCTCTAGAATGGTCAAACTTGTCTCACATGTATTACTTGAGCATTAGTAATGTAATGAATGCATTATCTGCATAAAGGTATGATGATTTACCTCATAGACAGTGAGCTGCAGGTGTGTTGTGTCTTTAAGAAAGCAGTTGTAGGTGTTCAATAAAGAGGAAAACTGAGCCCTTTGAATCCAGAAAAGAAATCAGTAAGAAAGATACTTATTTTGATACTCCATACTCCACTTTAGACATTTATAGGTTGACTACATGTCAAACTATTCCACTAACCCAAACACCTAACCCAGTTGACATGTATTGCAAGGTTAGTTATAGATAGTAGAATGTCTAAAGTGGACCATCGAATTTAAAGTGTAACCGATAATAAACTTGAATGATGAAAGCTGAGCAAAACAATATAGGCCTATGTGTGTAAGACTACTCACCTGGAGCACGATTTTCCGGCACCAATTAGAACAACAGAGTTTGACTGACCCGCGTTCATTTCAACAGACTAACCCGATCTACAAAGAAAGTACATTTTTTCAAGCACCATTTAAACATAGACACACTCAAGCCGTGAAGACATTCAAGTCAAGACTGCTGTATCCCTCTCAAGATATTTATTCAGATGAGTTCCAACTGTGTCCAAACACGTTTTTCGTCAGCATTATTAGTCTCTGGTATTTGAGTGAAGGCAGCTGATGCGTCCACGCTAATGTGTCATTAGCAATCAGACCCTTTCAAAACGCCGTGCTTTAAAAACTCTAAAGCCTGAGGCCATTGGAGGAAAAAACAGACTGGCGGTCTTGTGTGTTTAGGATTGTTTGAGTTGTACTTTCACTTTGCTTGCTCAGTCCTAGCAGGAACATTGAGTGAATTTGTGCATTAGAGGGAGTGGTGTGGTTTTTCAAGTTAGAGCACGCTCTCTTCAAACCACAGATACAAATCCAAACAGCTTTGACTGACAAAAGATCTGTGCATCTGTATGTAAATACGTCTGGCAGTGGCCCTTTGCCAATGCAATCACACAAACAATGGCTTGAAACAACATTGACATTTAAAGCCACAGCGTGTGTTTGATTCAATTCAGAACTCATTTTGGTATATTCATAACATTAGCATGTTTTCAATAGAATTTCTTACTTCATTATATAAAAGCATACTTTCTCATAAACAAACTTGATTTAACTCGGTAGCACTATTTTACTGTACTTCTTTCACGTTACATGTAGTTACTGTAGTAATAACTATAAATAATGCAATAAGTAACCTTAAACCAATCCCTATCCCTAACCCTAAGTAAATCTAATTATTACTCGGTACTTAATTACACTGTAACACGGACACCTTCAAATAAAGTGTAACCGTGACTCTTTAAACACAATACTGTAGTGGCACATGAACACCCTCACAGTTCACTCACCTGCTGTCTGCTTAGATCCAGTGTCAGTGGACTTTACCGAGGAAGGGGTCACATATCTCTTCCCAAACGGCCACGGCTATAGCAGTGTAACAGCCCGGGACAGAATGAAGAGCCACAGTCCCTGTCAGGTGTTTTCCTGACTATGACAATGTTGTGCTGTAACTTGATCCAACTCACCTCTTCTAAGGGCTTTCTGGGAATGCCTGTCAATGCAGTGAACGCATGAACACACCCATAGGTATGAATCCCATAGGTTTGAATTTGTCGGCGGAACAGGAAGTTTTTGATTTATTAGTGACGCATTGGCCTCAGATGTCGATGGGCTGTTTCTTAGTTCTAATATCATTTACCTTTAAGGTTTATGTGCAGGGTGTGAGATTTATGGGAAATTAATTTAATGAAGAGGTTTGCAAATCTATTCACTTTCTTTTGGTACTTTTGTTTTGATTAATATAGTCTTTCATAATTATTCACAAAGCTACATATTTGATAGGGTTATCATAATAGTAGCATTTCCTTAGTCAATAATAATAATACCAGATAAATATGTTTGTAAAACACACTACCATTCTAAAGTTTGCGGTTGGTAAGTTTCTTTAATGTTTTTGAAATATGTTTCTTATGCTTATTAAGGCATCATTTATTTGATCAAGCAGTGAAAACAGTAATACTGTGAAATATTTAAATATTTGTTTCTATTTGAATATATTTTTTAATTATTCCTGTGGAGCAAAAAAAAAAAGCAACATAAAAAATGATTAAAAATAGAATAAAAGTTATGAAGGGAGACAGAGATTATAAAATAATTAGAAATAAAAATAATAAGTCAAATTAAATTACTTAAATTAAGCCATACTTTAAGGCCATTAAATGCTTGAATTTTTTGTTAACGTAAACAATGAGCAATTTAATTTTAATATAATGTTTAAAAATGTTCTTCGTTAGTTCACAGTACATCAACTAACATTAACTAAGATTAATAAATGTCGTAGAAGTATCGTTCATTATTGGTTCATGTTAACAAATGAAACCTTGTTGTACAATGTTACAGTTTTATTAGATGTGTGCTATGGCTTTAAATAGTAAATATAACTTCAAATCATATCTTTCAAGTCATGATATAATACAACCCAATGATATCTTGTATTGTAGACTAACTTCCATGCAATCTTTACATTTAAATTAATCTTGACCATACAATTTCTTTTGCCCATTTGTAAAACTTAATAACCTCCTTCTTACAAGTGAGTGTGTGTGTGTGTGTGTGTGTGTGTGTGTGTGTGTGTGTGTGTGTGAGTGTGTGTGTGTGTGTGCGTGTGTGTGTGTGTGTGTGTGTGTGTGTGTGTGTGTGTGTGTGTGTGTGTGAGTGTGTGTATGCAGCTAAAGTGTTAAGTTCTGATGTATAAAACAAATAGACACTCCCAAAAGCTGCAATATTCAGAAAGAATGACAAAACACAAGTGCACTTCGACCCTCAACCTTTGTCCAGCCTTTTAAAGACCCATCAACAACTCCACACTATTTCAAAATATTGGGCAGAGGTTTGCAATATGCCATGTTTTGAAATCTCTTTTTCACATACTCACTATGATTTTGCTTTAGCCATGCATTTTAATAATTAGAAAGTTGCTACATAACTTTTAAACTGCAATTGCTTCACACACACACACACACACACACACACACACACACACACACACACACCACAGCTGCTAAAATTTACAAAGTAAAAACAGCTGTGCAACTGGTTGAACTTCATATTAGCCCACATTACAGGTTGGGATCCCTTTTGAAATCTATGAGTTTTCCATTACTGAAATCTTTTCTCTAACTGTACAAGAGATGGCAGTGTAACTTAAGTGACACCAAGACCTACAAGGAAACTATAAGGCACTGTGTTGGAATTTTTGTATTTACTTACTACAGTATTTGCAGCCTTTCAGTGATTTACAGCTGGATAGATAGACAGGCCTCCAGATTTGGACCTTTTGAAAGGCAGGTTTGGAGTCAGACTCCGGTCTAGTTCTGTCTCACTCATATTGTATTGCAGAATGCTTGTTGCGTGATCATTGTAATGTCTCAATGTCTGCCAAAACTCTGGGTGACTGTTAGGGTTACGAAAGGAACATCTGAGGAATCGCAGCTGTCTTCAGCCTCCAAATGATGTTAACTCTGCCATTGCAATAGACTCCTTTTCATGAACCTCAGTACATACACTACTGTTCCAAAGATTGGGTTCATAAAGGTTTTTTCTTAAATTAATACTTTTATTAAACAAAGACGCAACTGATTTTTTTCCACTAAAATATGAAGCAGATCAACTGTTTTCAACATAGAAAACAATCAGAAATATTTCTCGAGCATCAAATCATATTAGAATGATTTCTGGATCATGTGACACTGAAGACTAGTGTGATGATGCAATTTAAAACTGTTAGTTTACATTGTATTTTTCATAATATTATTGTATTTGTGATCAAACAAATGCAGAAATAGTGCAAATTCTTCCTTCTTAATTTTATGTATATTTGTTTGATTGTTTAACAGTTTGCAGAATCCTAAGAATTTTTTATTTCGGGGTTTATTTGAAAAAATCTCAAATGTTCAGAGTTTTGAAGTCTGAGACGACACTGATATCAACACTGACAACACTGGTATATTCACTGCCAGGCACAAAAAAAACAAGAAAAAAGAAAAAAAAATCGCTGTTTGGAATCAATGGGTTCATTATTGCAGTGATTATTATGTTTCTAGCATGTTATGTGTTTGGCAACAGTTCTTCTAACCCTATGATGGAGTGTGTAGCATGAAGACACATCATGGTCTTATTTCATGATGACAATGTCAAGATTCATCAGGTTTGAACTGTAAAAGAATGGTTTGGAGGGAGCATGAAGAAACATTTTCACACATACATCGGCACCTCTGAGTCATCACCTCTCACATTTTAAAATCTTTGGGATGTGCTTGAGGAGACTTTACAGAGTGCTGGACTCTTGCACTGTCAATACAAGATCTTGACCAAAAATGTATACACCTCTTGCTGGAAATAAATGTTGTGATATTATTTTCATCAAGAGTGTTGCTTGTTGTTTGCACATCCATGATGAGAATCTCCTGTTCCACCACATCCCAAAGCTGCTCTATTGGATTGAGATCTGGAGACTCTGGAGTCAGTTTCAGTATATTATTGTCATGTTCAAGAAACCAGTTTGAGATGATTTGAGCTTTGTGACATGGTGTGCTATCCTGGTGAATGTAGCCATCAGAAGATGGTCCACTGTGGTCATAAAGGGATGGATCAATTGGTACTAAGGGGCCCAAAGTGTGCCAAGAAAAAACCCCCACATAATTACACCACCAGCAGCCTGAATCACTGATACAAGGTAGGATGGATCCATGGTTTCATGTTGTTTACATCAGATTCTGCCCCTACCATCTGAATGTCGCAGCAGAAATCGACACTCATCAAGTTTTGGTGAGCCGTTGTGGATTGTAGCTTCAGTTTGCTGTTCTCAGCTGATAGGAGTGATACAGGTGTGTCTTCTGCTGCTGTAGCCCGTCTGCTTCAAGGTTTCAAGGTGCTTTCAGAGATTGTTGTGTGTTCAGAAATGCTCTTCTGCAGACCTCGGTTGTAACGAGTTACATTAACATAGAATCATTTAGCAGACACTTTTATCCAAAGCGACTTACAAATGAGGAGAACAATAGAAGCAATCAGACCAGCTAGAAGACAACAGTATACAAGTGCTGTAACAAGTCTCAGTTAGTCTAACACAGTACAAATAGCTGTTTTTTTTTTCAGAAAAACATAACAAATAGAATAGTATAGAATAGAAAAGGTAACTGCTAGTATTAATTGGTCAGGTGCTAACGAAAAAGATGTGGCTTTAGACATTTTTTGAAAATGGCTAAAGACTCAGCTACTCGAATTGAGATAGGCAGGTCATTCCACCAGCAGGGAACAGTCCAGGAAAAGGTCCGTGAGAGTGATTTTGTGCCTCTTTGGGATGGCACCACGAGGCGCGTTCACTTGAAGAACGAACGCAAGATTCTGGAGGGCGCATACGTCTGAACTAGTGAGTTTAGGTATATTGGTGAAGAGCCAGTGGTTTTCCTGTAGGCAAACATCAGTGCCTTGAATTTGATGCGAGTGGCTATTGGCAGCCAGTGCAAACTGATGAAGAGAGGTGTGACGTGGGGTTTCTTCGGCTCGTTGAAGACCACCCTCGCTGCTGCATTCTGGATCAGTCGCAAAGGCTTGACAGTGGATGCCGGAAGGCCCGCTAAGAGAGCATTACAATTCACCTTTGGCTAAGCCCCGCCCCCCTTAGTTACTGTTGCTACGTCCGACAAACTTCATCTGGGCTCTGGTTTGGTATCAACATGGCTTATGCTGTGACAGCTCTTCCTGCAGAAATTTTATCAAACTTTTATAAAGCAGCAAATAAAGTGTCCGATAGAAGTAGGCAAAAGGGGCTGCAATATGCGTTCGAAGGCTATATTCAAGAATACAGGTGAAACACAAGGAACAACAAGGCATCCAAATAGAGGCAAAAGCACAGTCAAAAAATTAACCACCGCATATCCTACTAATCGACACGGAGGCTGGGACAAACAATATCAAGGAGCAACACTGTTCATGCAAAGCTGGGTAGGTCTCTATTCACTTCTATAATCGTTATTACAAAGCAAACGGACTACGCGAGTATAACGTTGTATTTATTAGCAGCGTGTGCTAGACGACACTTGTCAGGATTTGACTTCGGCTTTGGGAAGGGAAAAAAATGCACACCCCCCTCCAACCTCTCTGGGAAACGCGTATCTGTGTTACAAATGCCCCAGGAACAACGTTTAGCCATATTTTTGATTCAACTCCAACGGTAATAGCCTGCCGAGACCATAAATATGAGATGCCTGTGTTAAAGTCAATGAAGCGCTGTGAAAAAGTGTCGGACCTCTGTGGGAGCTCGTTCTCGGCTGCGCTGTGATTGGTCAATCTACATTCTAGGGTGTGGCTTAGCCAAAGGCGAATAGTCCAGTCTGGAGAGAACAAGCGCTTGGACAAGGAGATGTGTGGCCTGCTCTGATAGGAAGGGTCTGATCTTTGGTTGTATAAGGCAAATCTGCAGGACCGGGCCGTTGTAGTAAAATGATCTGTAAAGCTTAACTGATCATCAATCACAACTCCAAGATTCCTGGCTGACCTGGAAGGAGTTATGGTTGACGAACCTAGTTGAATGGAGAAGTTGTGCTGAAGTGTTGGGTTGGCTGAGAATACAAGCAGCTCTGTCTTAGCAAGGTTGAGTTGAAGATAATGGTCCTTCATCCAGCAGGAAATGTCTGTCAGGCAGGCTGAGATGCGAGCAGCTACCGTCGGATCATCCGGCTGGAATGAGAGGTAGAGTTATCTCTAGAGGTAGTGTCATCAGCATAGCAGTGATAGGAAAAGCCATGTTTCAGAATGACAGATCCTAGTGATGACATGTAGATGGAGAAGAGCAGCGGTTCAAGCACTGAGCCCTGAGGCACTCCAGTAGCAAGAAGCTGTGACTTAGAGACCTCGCCCCTCCAAGACACCCTGAAGGACCTATCTGAGAGGTACTATTTGAACCACTGGAGTGCAGTTCCTGAGACACCCATCTTCATGAGGGTTGACAGGAGGGTTAGGTAATGTGTCAAAAGCAGCAGACAGATCCAGCAGGATGAGTACTGAGGATTTGGAAGCTGTTTTTGCCAGTGATTCAGTAACCGAGAGGCAGTCTCAGTTGAGGAGCCGCTTTTGAAGCCAGATTGGTTGTTGTCCTGGAGGTTGTTCTGTGCGACAAACATGTCTTTTTTGACCGGGAGGGCTCTCGCAGAATCTGACGGGAACTTGAATGCTCGCGGGATCGGACGGGTAAGCCCCGCCAGCACTTGAACTGTAAGCTCTTGAGTACGGCGTGAGGTTATACGAGCGTGATTCAGGACTGAGTTTAACCTTTTGACTGGGAGGGCCCTCGCACTATCCGACTGGAGCCTGGATGAAGTGCCTGCGGCATTGGACGGGTAGGACCTGTCTATAGTCGAAAGGAGGGTGCCCGCTGTATTCGGTCGGGAGGGCTCAACCAGCGCTTCGAATGGGGCTGGGACACGGGAATAGAAAACGTCTAGGGAACGAGACTACTACTCTTTGGAGGCGCAGGCTAATGCCTGTCTCACACTACAGGAGTTTTAAGCCGATTTATGCCCGATTTTCTCCTCACGAGAATCGGAGAAAAAATGTTGTTGATTACCTCGATCGGTTCCGATGTTCGGCGCAGATTATCTGGTAATGTGAGGCTTTGACAGATCGAATCTTGCACCTCCCGATCTGCTCTCACACAAATCGGGCTCGCCCCGATCATATCAAACATGTTTGATATTTATCAGGATGAGCAAGATTGTGCTTACCGGTACGTAAGTACTGTCTAGCCAATAAGAAACAAGTAGGGCAGTCGTGGTGAAGGAATTTCTATTGTTGTAATTTTGAGTGACTCAACAGCGCGATATGCGGTATTATCTTCATTTATTTATTTATTGCTAAATAAATAAGTGTTACGCTGTGGTCAGCAGGCACAAAGACGAGTACATGTTCAGTAATAAAACCAAAACTAAAAAGCGCATTGAAACGAAGTGGAGTAAACAGAAGATACAATGTCAAAACAGAACATAAACCTGACAATAAACTTTTTAGGCCATTGTTGTATAACAGTTAGTTTCGATCCTCGAATCTCACTTTACTAAAGGCTTTCTGCTGATATTTTACCACTCGGTATTGATCGTCTCCTGTTATAGACAGGCTGTCGCTCAGTCCAGTTACATTGTTACGCCACTAGGTGGCGGCAAGGGACTGTCTTTGAGTGAGTCATTAAACTGTTCATTTAACGGAAATGTAAAAAAATGTGGATTCATTCAAATATAGATGTAATGAAACAAGCTGTTAATTATGTTAATATTTAATTTTAACTTTAAACTCCACTTTACAAGGCTCAGCTGAGCAGCAATGCGGCACATGGGCAATGCGAAGCTGATGCTTCACTTCATAGAGATCAGTGGCATTTTTCCATTGTATAGACCAGAGCTGACACCATTCATTAGAAATAGCCAAACCTTAAATGTTAAAAGGATGATTTTTTTTTTTTTTATTCTCTTTCCTTGGTCACGGCAACCTTTTCACGAATATGACTTGATATGAAGGACAGATATTTTGTTTACATCCGCTTTTCTGCTTCCGATCTGCTGCGTGAGATCACGTGAGGCGCTTCCTCTGGCACGATAAGCTTAAAGGTTCTCTAAGCAATGTCGGGAGACGTCACTTCTTGTTGACGTTTAAAGTATTGTCAAACAAAACGGAGGCTAGCTAGACCCTCCCTCCGCCTCATCCGCGCACTAACCCCCCAAACCCCGCCCCCAAGTCCTTCTTGTGGGTGATTGGCTGGAACTGTTTGTCATGTTTCGTGGAGCGGGTTAGCCCAGTTTGTTTTTGTTGCTGTTTGTGGAGCCTGGGCTGTCTACAGAGATCGCGTTTCTTTAGAGTGTGTTCAGGGGACAGGCAGCCAGCGGTTAGTGAGGAGATGTTTGCTGTATGTGACAAAAAATGTTTTGGCCTAAAAAACACGTGACATCGCTTAGAGCACCTTTAATAACATTGTGTAGTGTGTGATGCGGCGCGATATTCAAATCTTGTAGTGTGAGCATGTTTAAGATTTGAGGGAAGAAACTCTGCAAAGATTCTCCTTAAGTGCGAGCTGCAACCAGATTTCAAAATCGGTTAGGATTTTAAAACTCCTGTAGTATGAGCCAGGCTTAAGGGAGCGTCCCCAAAGAGTCGTTTTCAACAACGCAGTGTTGAGTTCCCTACGAAAGGGAACCAGATAACCAGATAACAAAAATATGTTCTTAGAATGTTTTTCTAGGATTCCCATTAAGTTATGAAAACCTATTATTTTTTAATGTTTTCAGAATGTTCAAAACATGTATTTTTTTTATGTATTAGGAACTTTTTTTTCTTGGTTTATGTGAATGTTAGAAGAACATTTCATTCTATCATTTTGGAAATGTTATTTCATTTCATTTCATTTCATTTATTATACAGGAAAATTTAAGAGCAACAATTTAGTTACAGTAAACAGGCCTGGCTCAGTTTAAAGCTACACTGTGTAACTTTTTTAGTTTATTCTTAGCCAAAAACACTTAGTTCTTTCAAAAATATATATGCTCATTAATGTATATTTATTTCGTTCAAGTAATAAAGTATTCTCGTGAGTGTATAATATGCCATTGAAAATACATACGGGTAAGGGGTTCTAATGTAGTTCGCCATGTTGCTCCTCCATCTTGAAAGTACATTAGCCAAAGAGGGACATACTTGTTAATTCAAGCTTCGCCTTTCGCGTTTTAACACTCGATGGCACCGTGTCGATTGTGAAGAGGGGGATTGCTTGAGACTGATATATAAAAACCTGAAAGCCTTTTTGAAAGTCTGTTGCTGATGGAAGATCACTCTTATTCTCGAGGATACGCATCAGAGTCGCCAAGGAAGCGAAAAAGAGTTAAAAGTTAAAAATAAAAGTTACTTTACTAAGATTAGCTTGCATTCGCCGGGGAACCTGATAACTGATGTTAGCAATGGTAAAAAAATTACGAAAACATAAAACTATTATTCGTTTTACATAGATGTCATAACCTATATGTTACCTGACAAATTAAATTACTGCAAATTATAATAGTTTTCTAAAATAACCTCATCACTTGAAGGAACACTCATGGACGAGGTCGAACTGGAAGCCATGTTAATCTTGGACTACATTGGCCACCGTAGGAGTTAAAACGAAATCGGAATTGAGAGGAACAGAAACTAATATTCCCTGGATGGTCATATACCTTTTCACCGCTAGATGGGGGTAAAAATCACACATTGTAGCTTTAAGAACTGGTTTACAGCAGGTTCCTGTTCTGCAGCAACATAGAACAATAAACACAATTTCAACACATTTTTACAAGACATTATTATTGACTAGACAGATACAAACAAGTAAAACATAAAATACGGGAAAACAAGACTAAAAACAGTGCATGAACAATTAGTGTGTACAAGTATGACTATATTAAGAAGAAACAGTTTATATGACTTTTTGAAATATGTGAAGGACGATAATGTTCGAATGTGATAGGGAATGTCATTCCAAATTTTAGTGTACATATAGAAAAACGATATGAAATATTATGAAAACGTTATTTTCTTAATGTTTTTATGAACGTTCAAAACATATATATTTTTTGACATATTAGATGAAACACTATAGACTGAACATGTAATATGCATGTGCATGACGTCATCGTCGTGTAAACGACCGGCCAAAACACATACAAAGTTGTACGTTTTTAAAACCTTTTTAGTTGAAAATGGTGTCTTGTAAACAGCCCCTATGAGATTGGATGCAATCAAAATTATTCTAAACTTGATGGATGTGGTTGGACCCATTGTTTTCTCCTGAGCCATCGGGATCTAGCCTAGAAATCTCCCAGCAAACACAGAACGTTCCCCTAACGTTCCCGAATGGTCCCATGAGGTTATTTTTTTTTTGGGAAGCAAACAAGAACGTTATAGGAACGTTCCATGTAGGTTATTTTTAGGCCTCTTGCTCGGCAGGCGTGACGTGAACAGCATCCTCTTGCTCGGCAGGCGTGACGTGAACAGCAGCCTCTTGCTCGGCAGGCGTGACGTGAACAGCAGCCTCTTGCTCGGCAGGCGTGACGTGAACAGCATCCTCTTGCTCGGCGGTCTCTGGCTGGACGGCGGTCTCTGGCTGGACGGCGGTCTCTGGCTGGACGGCGGTCTCTGGCTGGACGGCGGTCTCTGGCTGGACGGCGGTCTCTGGCTGGACGGCGGTCTCTGGCTGGACGGCGGTCTCTGGCTGGACGGCGGTCTCTGGCTGGACGGCGGTCTCTGGCTTAGGAGCCACCGGACACGTCGTTGAGGAGACCTTTCTCCTCCTCCGTCTCCGGACCACCGGACTCGGGACCACCAGATCCGGGACCACCGAACTCGGGACCACCAGACCCGGGACCACCGAACTCGGGACCACCGGAACTGGGACCACCGGAGCTGGGACCACCGGAGCTGGGACCACCGGAGCTGGGACCAGCGGTGAAGGCCTGGCGTACCACGGGATGAAGCTCTCCAGACATCTGGAGAGTGCCTCTCTCCAGTCCAGACCGGAGAGATCGGGGAGCTCCCTCGGGTTGACCTCCTTAGCCCCCAGCTGATAACACAACTTAATTGCCTCGTCTCCGAGGGAGCAGGAAGCAGCGAGAGGGATAAACCCCCACGTGAACTGTAACAGATCGGGGCTATCCAGGGCTAAGGCCGCGATCTGACCCGCAAATTCCTGGCTCATTCTGGGAAGATCAGGTGAGATCCGTGCTGCTGAATTCTTGGGTTTGGTCGGTCGTCGCTGCTGGATCACTGTTGGCGAAGTCTTCTGTTATGAACTGCTCCGAGACTTGGAGGTGAAGATCCAAATGCAGCTTTATATAGAATAGTCGTACAGGCAGGGTCAAGAATCAGCAAACAGGACAATGGAGAAAAGACAGAGAACAAACCAGATAACAGGTGTTGTGGCAAAAATTCTCAAACAAACATCACTGCGTAAGAGACACTCAGAGTCAAATTATATAAAATAGAAGTATTTATTCTTGCAAGAATAGGAGCAGTCTAATACACAGTTGTTACCCTGTGCAGAAGAGTGACACACCCCCAGACAGACTGAACTAGCTTTTATTTTAGTTTCAAGGCCTTCTTCCCCCCAGAGCCTTCCTCCCAGTAGTTTTCCATAGACGTCACTAGTTGGCCCACTAAGCTCCCCTGCACCAAATGGCCTTCTGACATCTAGGTCAGAGGTCCTTGTTCGTCTGTTCTCTGGAGTGTCTCCCTCTTCTGCCTCCCCAGGTACATAAACAGTATCTTTTCCCACTACAAGTGAGAGACACACATGTGACATTCTTTGAATCATCTATATTTTACTAAAGATCAATGAATATCATTAAAATTGCCACTACACAGGCAATGGTCGAGGCAGGCGGCGAGAAGCAAGGTCCAGTAAACAATCCAGGTCAGGTCCAAATGAACATGGTAACAAACACGGGAAAACGCTCGGAAATGCAGACACACAGTACAACAAGACTTCGCCAGAAGATCCAAATGAACATGGTATAAATAGACTGAGACTAGCAGGATGACAAGACACAGGTGAATACAATCAGTGACAATGAGGTACAGGTAAATGTGATCAGTGATGATGAGTCCAGGCAGTGAGTATGGGAAATGTAGTTTGTGAGGAAGTGATCATAGTCTGTTGTGGAGCCCCCTCTGGTGGCTCTCGAGGGCACTCCAGCTGGTGATCGTTACAGATATAGTGGTAATCGTGAGACTATTGATGCTTAGAAATAGGGAGTTGTGAGGGGTAGGAGATCAATTATCATGCGCTTTTTCCCTGAATATTTTCGAAGGGACCGATCATCAAACCTGATTCGATTTCTTTTTTGATCAGTTCATCTACTACTTCAGGGACTGTTAGAGAGGATTGAAGATTATCGCAGATGATGTTCTGAGTGGGCTGACATTCTACGCCGGGTTTAAAACCGTGTTTGAGACCAGACAGCAGATAATATGTAAAGTTAACGTCGGGGTGAGGAGATAATTTGTCAGCTAGACGAAAAAAATTCACAGGAGTCGAGAGATTGTTATTTGCACTTTTATTTACATACTTCTGTACTGGACATCTGCAAATTGTTGAACAGGTGTACCTAATAAAGTGGCCAGTGTGTGTTAGTGTTTTTGAGAGAGAGAGAGAGAGAGAGAGAGAGAGAGAGAGAGAGAGAGAGAGAGACAGTAAGACAGAGACAGTAAGACACAATCCATGCAAACTAAAAGGTGACAACTACTGAAGAAATGTGCCTGAAGAAAATAAGGTGTAATTTCTCTTCATTTTGGCAGAACCGACTGAATTAAGTCAGACTCAATGACGCATGTACTGTCAGGATATTCTATGTTCTATGCATAATAAACCTGTCAAAACAAACACCACTTCAGAAGTGATAATTAGCAGATTGCATATTGTGCGTTGTACGCACTCAGACTAACATGTTCTAATGCAAATAACCATAAAAGGCAAAAGCGCAGAGGATGGGGACATAAACAGTCACTTTGGGAAATGTCACTCTCCAGCTTAAAATAAATCAGTACATACGGGCCAGTGAGCAACAGGTGGGTCCTTCCATACAAAGGCGACTTGAATGCAAAGACTGTGTCTGTCATGCTATTGCTATGAGTGAGGGAGGGCAGGCGTGCGTTTCTGAGAGCCGTCCAAGTCACATAGAGAAACACATAACTTCTCACACTGACTTTCAATAAATATGATTTAGCTAATTGATTCAGCAGTTAAAGTGGATTCATAACGTGAGTCCAAAAGGAATTTTGTGAAATTTGCAAATACCACTAAAACAAGTCTAATAAATAAACCTCTAAAGTGAATTGAGGCATTTAAAAAAAAAAAAAAAAAACTTATTTATTATTATTATTATTATATTGAATGCTGTTAGTGAAATTGGCCCAGACACTGTGTTAGGGATTTATTTCCTACAATTACATTCATGCGGTGAATTGTTCATGCTAAATCATATGAGCTCTGAATTTTGGCAGTAAACATACAAACTTATATAAAAATGGCATTATTGGTATTTTCTGGGTACTTTCTGTACCTCGTCCCCCTCATATCACTGTGAGCATATCCAGCAGCTGGTCCTGTCTATCTTCAGCTAACCGCACGAGCAGTGACTCGAACAGATCGTAGGCCTGTCTGCAGTACACACACACACACACACACACATACTGTACTATCTGCAGGGACTTCGTTTCACAGCTTTGAAATGAGGCTGACAAATGGATTTTAAAGCTGATTCGAAGCAGAACGTTCTAAGGTGAACATGAAGGTCCTCAAAAACATTCCACTGATACTTTTTCTGGCATATTTCAGCCTGAGTGAAGGGATCCAGAGAGGTGAGTCATGGCTTCTCATTGTGAATAACTAACTTGTGTTGTGTAAGCATTGACCACATGGTGAACTAAGGCAGTTTGTTGATTATTGAGAAATTAGGATTAAAGATCTGTTGAAGTGTGGGTACACTTAATGTGAAAATACTCTTTGCACTCTTCTCAAATCAAGCTGAATAACATGGAGTTAAAAAAAAAAATATATATTTATATATATGGGGGTTAAGTTTTTTGACACAATGACACAATTCAGCAAAATACACTGTAAAAATAGATGATCAATACAATATTACAACATGTGTTTTTACATTGCTTTAAATAAGTTAAGCAATTTTCAAGTTTTTTATAAGTTATACAAGATTCAACTCATTCAACTTAAGATTCAAGTCAGTTTAATGCAATTTAAGTTGAAATGACTTAAACATCTAAGTTGATTGTAGTAAAAAAATTAAGGAAGCGACTTTTTGTTTAAAGTGTGTGAAATGCACATAAAAATAGAAAGCACTACATAAGATATTCCACGCATGGCAATACTTACAGTAATGGATGAAGTGTCAAAAGTTTGTTATGAAATGAGCTGTTTTTGACTCAGCTTGCTACAACATTTGATGCTGTATTAATAATAGCCGTATCAATGGCCATTCATAACAAATACTTTGTGTCATCATAGATTAAAGCAGAGGACGAAAGCTTCTAGCATGTTCGTTCCAGAATATGCACACCACACCATGTTCAAGCACTTCAAACCTTTTATTTTCAAATCAAGTCAAAGAAAGCTTTCTCACATTTTTCTTAGCACCCACATTGAATAAACATTTATTATAGTCTGGTTTTCCTGACTGTTTGAGAGGAGCCATTACATACAGAGCAGAATTGTAAATCATTTTCAATGTTTTACAGTATCAATCTCAGAATCATTGACAGATGGGTGTAATTATCGATTATGATTTAAATAGTGAGGTCACGTCAAGCCTGAGCTATAATTTGTGACATATGACTTTTGGTGAACCTTAAAGCATAGTTGTGACCTCAGAGCTTTGAACCTCAATGTCTTCCAACTGGAAACGTTTATGATGATTTTGGATTCCAGATGGGGAAGATACACTGTACGCCCTAAGTGATTTTTCCTAAGATACATTCATGCGGTTGCTAATCGACATCTTAAAATAACTTATGAGGTCATAAGTAAGGCATATTGGTTTTGGACAGCATGCTAAAATCAATTGTTCTACTTAGAGAAAACACAGTGACACCTTGGAATGATTTGTTGGAAAGTATTGATTGAGATTGTTTGAGTGTGGCATTGCTAGGTAATGTATTGGATGCATGTGGAATGCTATGCTTGCCAGATATGATGTGTATTTCATATAGCCAGAAACACAGTGGTGGACATTTTATTTTCTTCCAATCGAACATATAAAAGAAGTAGCACACAATTGCTTAACATTGACCAAAAATGACTTTAAAGAAAGTTTACTCTGACTTTCTAAAGCAATGGTTCTCAACAGATGGCTCATGAATAGGGATAAGAATCATATTTCATTAACAATTTTTTAGTACTTGAAGAATAATTGATGAGTAAAAAACATAACAAATACACTACACAAAACCAGTGCAAATTTTTTGTAACAATACCATTTATTGCCAAAACTCTTATATGTAAAAATATATTTTAAGTCTTAATTAGTTGCTGGTCTGTTCTGAATGCAATTGATAAAATAAAACATTTAACATGGAATTGGGCATAGTTGGATACATTGTCTAAAAAGGGTAAAAGAAAACATCCCTCGTATCTTTTTGTTGTCTACGGCAAAATTTGCATCTAATCAAACTTTATCTTATTTTGGCACAAATTCATTTGTTCATTGGTACATTGACATACATTCATCCCAACAAACCATGAACTATGAAAGGTCAAAGGAAATAAGACCCAGCCTGCATTAATTGTAGGTTACATTCGGTAGCGTCGCCACTTAATGTCTACTTGGATCCTGGAACAAAATCAGTTGAGAACCACTGCTATAAATCACTCTCTCAACAGATGATGCCAAAATGCTATGCGATCAGATGAATAGGTATAAATTTGATATTGACGTACACACTACCTCAGTCGAATTAATAGCATCAGTAGCTGTTCCACACCTCATCTGGCTGTCAGTGACCTGCGGAAGGGAATTATGTTCCTTCTCACCCACTGCATACAGTACGTCTTCCTTGGGATCACACCAAATGTCATTCACACAGTAAGGTACCGGTGAAACTGGACAATGCTGATGTACAACACTACTGGAAGCAGTAATAAAAACTGGGTAACACTTTATTTGAATGGGGTGTGCATAAGACTGACATGACACTGTCATAAACATGACATAACACCTGTCATGAACATGAAGGAGTCTTTATGAATGTTTATGACTGTTGTCATTAAGTGTCATTCGGTAAATTATGACACTTTTAATGCAAAGTTGACATTGTTTAAAATGTCTTTGTTATGACAACTTGACATTAACAAAGACAGAATGTCTTTGTTATGACAACTTGACATTAACCAAGAAATCATAACCTGTCAACCTGTCACAAATATGTCATAACAGGTCTAATTATCAAACTTAAAGAAGTTATTTAGCTTTGCGTTAACATTACATTACCCTGTCATATGTGGTTGGTTTTGACTTTGGCCGTCATGACACCATTATTACTGTGTCATGAATATTTTACTTGTCCTCAAGTAAAGCGGAACACATTGTACTAGTTATAAAGATGTCATTAAGGGTTATTACACTGTCAAATGCTTTGACATATGAAATATGACAAATGCTTTAACATATGACAGGGTAATGTAATGTTAACGCAAAGCTAAATAACTTCTTTAAGTTTGATAATTAGACCTGTTATGACATATTTGTGACAGGTTGACAGGTTATGATTTCTTGGTTAATGTCAAGTTGTCATAACAAAGACATTTCTGTCTTTGTTAATGTCAAGTTACTCCAATCAAGACATTTATGTCTTGGTTAATGTCAAGTTGTCATAACAAAGACATTTTTGTCTTTGTTAATGTCAAGTTGTCATAACAAAGACATTTTAAACAATGTCAACTTTGCATTAAAAGTGTCATAATTTACCGAACGACACTTAATGACAACAGTCATAAACATTCATAAAGACTTCTTCATGTTCATGACATGTGTTATGTCATGTTTATGACAGTGTCATGTCAGTCTTATGCACACCCTTCAAATAAAGTGTTACCAAAAACTGCAGCAAAAATAACCAAGACTACGATCATAGCACAAGAAATCCTTAATGAAGACCTTTTAAGCACTTTCTCAAAGTATTGGTGTTTTTCGACTCTAACAGAATAGGTTTTCATGCTTGAATGTTCAAAAAACACATTATTTTCCCCCACATTTGACATTGTTGCAGCACCTCTCTTCCCAGTCTGACTTTAACTCTCTGTGTTTCCCAAAAGCAATTATGGTCCGTCGTTACCAACAGATTTGAACAGTTGTGACCATAGTTGGCTAACGGGGAAACACAGCCCTGTTTAGTTCCTGTCTCTATGAAGCCCCTCTTTCTAAAAACTACAATGTGCTCTGATTGGTCGGCTGGACCAGTGTGTTGTGAGTTACTAACACAACTCAAGCAGGCCTCGCCCCTTTATTTTGCATATGCCTTGGGCAGGAATTATTTAAATTGAGAATATTGTGACACGTTTGTTCCCGGAAGAAAACTCAAGACTACAATGGAGGCGTTTCAAGGAGTTCAGAAACACTGACACTGATATAGAGAACTCCCGCTGGAGGGACTTTGTGTTTTAAGACCTTTTTCATGCACAAACAGCAACATTACACACTAAAGAAAGATGAACCTGTAAAATAGCATAATAGTTTATCACCCGAACTAGTGATCGTTGAAGTCAAATTAGATTTTGCCATCATTCAAGTATCTTTTCCTAAAAAAAAAGTATTCAATATTTTATATAGGCCTATGGCCTCCAAAAACGTATTTGGACACTTGAGGCACTTGTCAGAGAACAAATGATCAAAGTAGATGGCATCCACAAACAAATGATGCTAGACCTTTTCTTAAATGGATGAAAAAATAACAGTTCATTGAAGTAATTTGTTTACATCAAAATGGATAAGTAAGGGGTGAGGCTGTTACACAAAACCCTAAGCAGCATCTTAAGTTGCTAACAGGTCAGGGATGATGATGTCCTTGGATGCTCTTGCGAGGAACAGGTGATATATCCGCTGATTCACACTTGGGAAATTGGCAGGTTGTGTTCCTGCGGAGTGCTAATGCATCCCCGTGAGAAAACGCAGCCGACAGCAAACAAGGTTTGCATAGTCATGGTGTAAATGAATGAGGCTCAAGCTTCACCGCTATCAGTCATCAGCATACAAGACAGAGAATACCTTAAAAAGACACATTTTAGCCAAAAAAAAAGTGTTTGAAGCGACCTAAAGTGCTCAGCTGGTCTCCTGGAATGATTTTAGAGGAGTTTTGTGCAGTTGACAGCAGACCTTAATGTGAGGCCAGCAGGCCGACAAGTTTAATCCTTGTTTTGCTAGTTAGCTATGCCCTGTTAGCGCCTGCTAGTAGAAGACGTACCTACACCGTCTGGTTCCCAAAAACATCTTTCTCCACTGATGACAATTCAAGGAAATATGCCATGACAGAAACACAATTTTCCGATGGTCCACTTTAGATGTTCTACTAAGTATAAGTAATTTTGCAACTATGCTATTATGTCAACTATCCGTCATTAGAGTATTAGTAGACTGTCTGCTTCATATCTGCTAACACTTTATTGTGAGGCTCTTCAACAGACATTATACTGACTATAAGTAACTACATGTCAACTTATTCTACTAACCTGAAATTTAAAACCTAACCCTAACCTTACAGTCTACTACGGTCTACTAATACTCCAGTGAGAGTAAGTTGGCATGTTCTTGCAAAGTTATTTACAATTAGTATAATGTCTAAAGTGGATCATCAAAATAAAGTGTAACCACATTAAATCCAAGTTTAAATTGAAGCACTACAATTACTAAAACTTAAACTAAAATGAAAATAAAACATACAAGCTAATTAAAATATGAATAAATATTATAATAGTATATAAATAACACTCAATTAATCAAAACACTCACCACACTCTCCCAGCTAATTGGATGCTGAGACCTGTTTTTCCAGTCAGACAATACAAAAGGTCTGCACTAAATAATAATACAAATTAATTTATTGGCTTAAAACAGGAGACAAAGACAAAAATTTCAGCTTTTCTGCCTTCATCAGTGTAACAATTCACTATTTACTCAGTGATTATATTACGAACATTAAGGTGATAATCAAGTAGCTTAATTGATTGATTCAGTTCAACTCCATCTGAAACAACAGATAAATGCAATGGGAACAAAGACACGTCATGCAATACATGCCGTTCATATTGCGCCCAAAGAGAGAAAGAGAGAGGGGAAGTTAGCACATTGTTAGCTCTCTAATAATATAACAAATCTGAAATTAGCACAAGCGTCTTATATGTGACATGTGGACCTGTGATAATTACATTAGTGAGCACAGTATAGTGCATCCATTTTGGTCCAGTTTCTGAATGTGAGAGGAGCTTATGACCTTGAAAGGGGAGATTTGGAAAGCGAATACAGATTTGTTTGTCCCCCCCCCCCCCCCCCCCCCCCCCCCACCCCGGGAAAATTCTGGCGGGTTAAGCTATTCCTATTTATCTTGTCGTTTTTCCCTTTGAAGAAAAGAAAGAAAAAAAAATCAAGTGTGATTGCAAAAGAAATGAGAAGACGAGAAGTTCCTGGAGTTGATGTGTCCTGACGTAACAGTGCCAGACTAAACAATAAAACTCCAGCTAAAACATTTATTACAAGACAGACAAGGAAGTACAATAAACTGACCAGAGATTTTATAGTGAATGCTTAATGCTGTTTTAATGACTCTTAAAACAAATATTATGTTACATTAAGAGTAAACAGAACTAGAACTGTGATATCCAGTGGCATACAGTTTAAGTTTACGTAAAATGGCTTTAACAAGAATAACAGTAAAGGACTGGTCTTGCTGTAATTAAAATTAGACTACACATTACTTTGTGAACCTAAAATTCATGTAATACATACACACAATCATTGGTTCTGTTCCAAAACCTGAGCTGTCTAGTTGCATAAATAGGCAGCATGAAATGAAATGGACCCTTATTAGTGACTACTCATACTACCATACATAGGCCACAACTCCATGTGACAAACAAATAGCAGGGCTCACGAAGAGACTTGACACAACTCATTTCAACAGTCTGGTGTTAGTTAGCATGTCGCTAAGCTGAACACGTACGTAGTAGGCCTACTTGTGAAGTTAAACATACATAGCGGACACATGTTAGTTTCTAATACTATTTAATTTGTGTGGGGGTTGTGCACAACAAGTATTCTTGTTGCTTAATAACATTGATGTTGAACCACTGTAGTCACATGGACTATTTCAACTATGTCTTTACTACCTTTCTGGGCCCTGAAAGTGGTGATTAATTTGCATGAACGAAGGTATTATGGTGCGTTCACGTGCTATGGAAAATATGATATTTTCCACTTGTGAACTGGTATTTACCAGTGTGTTGCATTCAAGTGCTTTTGTTGTCGTAATGTGGTAAAAAGATGGAGATCCAGACCTGTTATTTAGCTAAAACTATGTTAGATTGCTTAAGTCATCTGCTACAGCAAGAAAATGATTTATCAAAACTCAAACGGTAAATAATATGCTGTATATTTTCTAGATCATGAATAGTTCATATTTTTACCATTCACGACTCTCGCGTTGCTCTCCGCCATTTTGAAAAGGTCAAAGGTTATCTCATCTCGGCAACTCGTGCATCAAAATATTCTACGAGTTGCCCAGTGGAAAATACCACATGAGGGGGTGTTCATGTGCATTTTCCACGTCGGCTTTTGGTATTTACCATAATTACCATAGCACGTGAACGCACCATTAATGGTTTGGAACGACACAAGGATGAGTAATTAATGACAGAATTTTCATTTTTGGGTGAACTATCCCTTTAAGAGAGCCTGGCCGAAGTGGAGCTTTTTTAGCGTGAAATGCTCACAATGCGGGTAGCTCCCTCTCTCAAGACTCGACCGCATGTGCTCTGCTCCCAAACATAGGACGCCCAAATCATGTGTATCGTCCTCTGGTAGAAAGCGTGTGCACGGAGACACACATCTTTTAAATTGTTCGCTTGCCATAATAACTCCCAACCGATGGAATCTAAGACAAACAATGACTCGCACGTCAAAAAAGCGGCTTACTGAAGACAAAGAAGCTGATGATATATGTCCGTGCGTCTACTTATATTCTTACTTGACTCACTTACATGTCGTCACCTGACTACTTCAAATTTCATTGGTGCAAATGCTTCAGACACTGGCTCACACAGTAGCGTTCCCATAGAGTCAATCTGACGCAGCGTTGAGTTCCTTCAGAAGGGAACATGGTATTACTATGATACACATACAAAGATTTTTTTATTATGATACACATCCCAGAATAACCCCCCCCCCACACACACACACACACATACACACAAACAATATAATTACAAAGTTACCTTTAAAAACGTTTTTGTTAGTGTACCGAGACCTAAACTCCACTCTGCCCTCAGTCACTGAAGGGATGTGTTTCTTATCAGTTGGATTTATTCATAGGATAACATCAGCACTACATTCTCACAGTTATTTCCATCAGAAGCCTCCCTGAGGTCAGCTGTGTGTGTGCTGTGTGCAGAATAGTGTTCAGAATGTCAAATATTTTGTTGTGAAAAGGTAGTTTCACAACAGTTACAATGTCTGATTTATTATTATTTAGGGTCAGTTTATAAAATTGATGTCTTGTAAGCCTGTTTTCATAACACGATTACTGAAGGATGAATAAAAACACACATTAAACACAAACAATTGTTACACATTATATGTTATTACAATAGTAATAACAGTAAATTATAAACAATTACACGAAATTAACCATAAACCTAACCCTATAGTGAGTGCATGTTGTTAATTAATAGTAATGCAATTGTAACACAATTGTAATCAAAAACCACTTTGTATACAGTAATTTAACATTTCATTATGATTTATATTGGCAACCAATATGATTGATTGGAAATATATCTTTCGTTCTCTATTTCAGCACCCAGAATCACAACATTGGTTGAGACAGTGGATGCCTCTCTGGATCATAATGCTACTTTCATCTGTGAGGTTGATTCATACCCTCAAGCCGATATTTCATGGACACGGAATAATTACCCAATACGGTTAGAACTTCCTTCGCGAATTTGATTATTATCCTATGCCATCCGTAAAGTAAAAAAAAAAAATTCTCCGAAACAAACTGGTTGAGGTTTCAGAAGAGACCTTGGCAAAGTTCCACATCAATGTTTTGTGAAGTATGTTCAACACTTACTTTTTTGAATGCAGGTATTACGATTCCAGATACATTATACGAGAAAATGGCCAAATGCTGATCATTCCCAATGTAAAGGATCTGGACAATGGAGAATACTGCTGCATTGCTAACAATGGAGTTGGAGAACCAGCCAAGAGCTGTGGAGCTTTACAGCTGAAGATGAGTATGTTCAAATACTCTCATAACTCATACTTAGAGCACTGCTTATTCAATGCTTGATTTGGGAATAATCCACGTTTTAGGTGGATAATATGTTAGAATTTTAAAATGATAATAGAATATCCAAATTAAGATTGTATCTGTTGCTTTTTGTGCATTGCTTTGAGTTAAGTATGAGGATCAGTCCCATGAACTTTTATTCATTTTTTTTCAGAGCCCCAAATCAAAAGACATCCTACGAACATGACTTTGGTTGTGGAGTCCAAAGCAGTGTTGCCATGTTTAACATTAGGATATCCCAAACCAGAAATATCCTGGATTAAAGAAGATGATTTGATTAAGGTAAATGGAACGACTTGTCTTACTTCTTAACATACAATTATCTTCTCGGTATTTATTTATTGGGTCCGTATATGGTTTTCAATCAGTGTGTGTTTTCTGAACATCTCCATCATTCATGTGTCTTGTAGGTTAATAGTCGTATATCAGTTTTGGAGTCTGGCTCCCTAAAAATTAACAACATCAAGAAAGAGGACGCTGGGCAGTATCGCTGTGTGGCCAGAAACAGTTTTGGAATCGCTTACTCCAAACCAGTCACTATTGAAGTACAGGGTATGTCATAAAATAGCTTTGTTCCTCATTCAAGTATTATTGTAATATTCAGGTTTTCTAATGCAATAACATTCAGACAAATTAAGAATGACTTAAGTGTCCAAGTGTGCTTTTTGGGTCACTTTATGTTTGTAGGTCAATGACATAATGCTGGCTTTCTAATCTATTTTTATTAATTTATTCTTATTTATCATACTTATTCCTCTCTATTATTATTTTTTTCTTCTCAAAAATGCATTAAAATGTACAATCAGTGTCTTTAATCCAGCTCTTTCATGAAGAGCATATTTTAATTTATGTATTAAAATTAATTATTTAATTTTTGGAAGGCATAAAGGGAAAAAATTACAGGGTGAGACAGCTGTTTCGATATCAAAATAAAATAAAATGATAACTTTAGCAAAAAAGTAGTTTGATGTAATATATTATTACTTGTTAGAAAAATAGCATTTTCAGCTTCACTGCTTATTAATGTTAGAAAATTGTAACATTTTCTAATGTATTTGTGGAAGGAAAAGAACATATTTGGTGTGGTGCAACCAACAGTTAATAGTCTTTTAGAACCTTTGACATAATGTGACTTTTTTATGACAAGTCAAAGTTAGTCCATATGTTGTGACTCCCCAAAACTCAATTATTTTACATTTTTTTGTACATTTTTAATAATTCATGATATTTGTACAAATTTTTTTTAGGTAATAAAAAAATATATCTTAAAACTTTTTTTTTAAATGATGGTATCTTTTTACAATGTGCTAATACTTTATTATATTTAAGTTGATGCCTATACTGTACCACATCACATTTTTTATTATTATTATTGATTATTGTAGTATGTTTTACAAGAAAATACTTTTTTTATTATTATATGAAACCAACATGTATACAAAGGGTACGTTTCTAAGAACTTGATATGTGTTTTAAGCTTTTTAAAATATTTTCTGTTTTCTAATTTGTCATTGTCTCTCGCATAGCTCCTGCCAAGATTCTGAAAGTTCCCAAGGAGAAGAAAGTTCAGATCGGATCAGAGGTTACATTAGAGTGTAATGCCACTGGCAACCCAATCCCATCAATAACTTGGCTTGAAAATGGCAATACGGTAAATCCTTTACTTTATAAGATCCTCTACAGTCATTTCTCTCTCTCCTCCCCAGCTTTCCTCTCCACCTTTCTCTTGCTCCTTATGTTTGCTTTGGCTCTATGAAGCAAATTAATTGTACTTTCATCTCATCTTACTGGAACAGAGAGCAGAGCTCATTCATGTTAAATGTCAGACGGCATATCTCAAATGTGCTGCCAGTACAATGATGGGAGGCCTGCGTTCTGTAAATGCTTTGGTCGGCGTCACTATTAACAGGATTCAAACTACAATCATTCCTCGGGGCTCTGATTAGACCTCAGCAATAAAGTTTAAGCCATATCAAGATCAAGAAAAGAATTCAAAACACCTCTGCACTGTTATCATTATTTGGG
Organism: Tiaroga cobitis; assembly: GCA_030578255.1. Lineage (NCBI taxonomy): Eukaryota > Metazoa > Chordata > Actinopteri > Cypriniformes > Leuciscidae > Tiaroga > Tiaroga cobitis. The sequence continues at coordinate 10,701,983 of CM060600.1, read as the reverse complement.
ATCGTTTTTGGACGTGGATTTTGGTAGACAGAAACAAAGAGAACCCAAAAACTGATCAGTAGTCTTACGTGAAGATATTGTCTGCAAACAAGCGTTTAAGTCTTTAAATCCTGGAGAGTCCAAGATTCAAATTTCTCAGGCTTCTGTCAGGGGGTGTAAAGAGTAGATCTGAACAAGCTGTGCTCTCTTTGTTTTCTTTTGGATACTGGCAATCATATTTTGATACTTCTTTTTAGATATGCGTAGATAAATATTGGTTTGGCTAAGCGACGGTGGTTGAAACTTCAATTTTTTGCCATGATATGTAACAACAGTGTGAGCAGTAAGGACTAAAGCAGAGACTGACCTCTTGGTGAGGTTGTATAGATGCAGAAGTGTTTAACCAATGACTGCCAAAACTAATCTATTTTCTGTCAATCTGACTACACTATTCACCGTCTTGTATTTTGTTTTTTGTTTTGGATGATATTTTCATAGATGGGATCTTGCTTGTTGCTTCTTGCTTTTCTGTTGAAGATTTTTGTTGCAGAATGATTTCAGTTGCGTTGACATGTTTTCCTATTGAAACAGGATTTTTTTTTTTTTTTTGTAAACTAGCATCCTTCCCTAGCTAACTTCCCAGCGTCTCATTCACTCAGATGTACGTCACTGCTTATGTTGCAGGAGTACCCAATACTGGAGTCTGTAGCACTATTGGAGCCTGTAGTTGTCTGAAGCACATGTTCAAAAGCAACAATATCATTGGTCGACAACAGTCCAAGACGTCACTACCGGTGCGACCATGCGTACAAGAGACGTCTGTAGAGCATGTCATCAACTTCTTTGTCTGAAGGAGACGTAAGCAGGCAAGCCAGAACCCTTGTTCCTTCTCGGGGAACAAGGGTTGCTTTTGTAACTGAGACATTCCCTTTCGAATGGGAACGTGCACTGCGTCTGACCAGACGCTATGGGGAACAAATACCCACTATGCCATGCTGAGGGGAATGACTGACTGATTGGCTGTGACTAAGCACTCAAAAAAGGACTTGACGGACTTAGAGGCCAGAGTCAAAAAATACCCCAACTCAGGTAACCGGTGGACTGTTAGTGACAATATTCCCTACGGCCACCACCCAAGCATCATACCCTATGCATGGAAAGTGCTCGTCCCAAGGGCAGAACTCAAAGGTCTGGTATTGCTAGCCATATATATTATATGTTACCTATTAAAGGAATACTGGGTCAGGGAGTAAGTCAGTTCCCTAGCCTGTCACTATCACTAGGGGGAGCAAGTTCTACCCCTAGACACCCCAGGGAATCTAAAAAAGGTACTACCTCGGTAGAAAAGTGCTCACGCCGTGTCTGACTACAGTCACAATCTCAAGAGACCAGCACTCCTGAAGGTGCTTGCCAATGAGAAGGGATGAAAAAAGGCAAAAAGCCACTTCTCATTGGGGCTCAGAGATGGGTATCTCTGGGGAGCAGAGGACTCAGTATGACAACCTTGGTAGTGAGGGGAATACCACTCACACTCAACCCAAAAGATTTGCTTACCAAGGGGAGCTCTCTAAGTGCGAGCTACTAACACTCAATATTGCTGTCTAGAGAATGTGATTCCAGGAATCGGACCGAGCTCATGCCAGGGGAACTGAGGAGTGAGGACCCTAAACAGTAGGGAATGGCAACTCTACGCTCGACCCTGAAGATCTGCTGATCAAGGGGATCCAGCAGAGAGCTAGCTACAACCACTCAAGAAACTGCAGTCCCATGTGAAGATCTCAAGATTCCAGTACTCCCGAAGGTGCCCTACAACAAAAGTGGTTCACAAACTGGGGCAAATATCGCTTGTCGGGTTCTAGAGACCGTAGTGAAAGGAATCACAGTTGTGGGGAAGGGTTCAACTCCACACTTAACATTGAGGACCCGCTAATTAAGGGGAGCTTGCAGAAAAGCGCAGCTACACCTCTAAACATAGCTGTATCAGAAATGGGATTTCAGGAATCACACCAAGCTCTCTCACAGGAGGACACTCACTGAAATAAAACAGTAGTGGGGAAGGGTTCTACTCCACACTGAATATTGAAGACCGACAAATCAAGGGGAGCCCAAAAAGCGCTAGCTACAGCCACGCGAAATCACCATCTAAACCAGATCTCATACTCCAGTGCTGCTGAAAGTGCCGTACAACATGAAGGGTTTGCAAACTGGGGCGAAAAAGCAACTTCCCATTGGGTTCTAGAGATCGGACATGCTCGACATGTGGAACATAAGACCCTACTTCAAGACCCGAGAAACGGGGAGGATTCTACTCTAAGTTCAACCCAGGAAACTCTAAAATCTGCAAAATCTCAAGATTCCAGCACTTCCAAAGGTCCCTTACAACAAAAAGGGTTTGCGAATCTTGGGTGAAAGCCACTTTCCGTGGGGTTCTAGAGATAGGACGAAGCTCAAAGGGGGGCAGAGGAGACTACTTAAAACCATAAAAAAAGAGATACAAGGGAGCTTCCTGCTTAGAGAGAAAACACAAATATCTGGGGGAGGGAGCAACAACCTTGACAAATAAGGGAGGCTTCATACTTTGGGGACCCCAATATCTGGGGGAGGCAGCTTCAACCTTATTACTACAGGGGAGCTTCCTGATTAGAGAGAAAAGGCCCAATATTTGGGCGAGGCAACTTCAACCCATTGCACTTAAAAGGAGCTTCCTACTTAGCGGACCCGATCTCTGGGGGAGGCAGCTTCACCTTGAACACAATCAGGTGCTACATGGCTTTTTAGCATCAGCCAGTATAGAAACAGAAATTAAAGTACTGACTACAGCTTGTTCCACTATTTGTTGCACTACACTTTGAGAAAAATGGTATTAAGTTAATGGTATACATTTTGGAGATGTCAAGTGTATAAAGTCCCATTAAACCTTGCATACACATCACATTGACGATGATGCATGAGCAAACTCTGTTGACATATTTCCTATCGAAACAGTACGTTTTTGTTGTTGTAAGCTAGCATAGATGACATAGACTAAAAGACACAAAACTCAACAATTTTCATTCAAGATCACAGTCACGTTTTCCCATGCACACTTAGTGTTGCGGTTATGTGCACTTTAACATTTTAATGTTCACTATGTCTGAGCATCTGAATTTTGTATTATTTGATTGTTTTGTCATTTAAATATTTTATATTTTCAACATTTCAAAATAATAGTAATGTCATCATTATTATGGTGGATTAAAAAAAACAGTTTAAAAAGATTTCACATCAAATTCAGCTTTCAATAATGATGTGTTATTAGAATAATATGTCTATTCAATACCTTGTTTGGTATTTGTGGATTTCTTTTTCTTAAATCCACTAATTACTTGGACCAACGTTACCATTAATGTACTTTGCCTTTAGTGCTCTTTTTACTGAGAATGTTACGTAATAATTTAGAAAAGACATTTTATACAATCAACATTGCTATGATAAACATTTTAAGCTGTCATTGCTGATGATGATGATGATGATGATGATTGATAAATTAACTTTGACCTCTGACCCTCAGAGCATGTCTGAAACCTGTGAGATGTTATTAGACCGTTAATGTAAAATTACCCCGTCTGAGTGTCATTCTGGCAGGACTCTCAGCTCATTAGTTTTCTTGAGCCTGATGAAGTGCCTTCTAAAATCAGCTGCATGCGCACTTCGTCAAATATAGAGCCGTGATCGCAGCATGAGACTGACATTCCTACAGGCTCTCATAATGTTCTCATAAACTCAACAAATCACATTAGCAAAATAGCAGGAGTCTTAACACATCCAAACGATAAATAGAGGGATTTGTTATATTTGTTGGAATAATCATGCGACTTGCATTTGACCCATCAGTTCTGATCTATTCTATTCTATTCTATTCTATTCTATTCTATTCTATTCTATTCTATTCTATTCTATTCTATTCTGCATTTCTGCACATATACTGTGAAGAACACTATTAGAACACTATTATTAACTGGCTATTAATAACAAATACATGTAATAATTACAAATACAAATAGCCCCCAATTACAAACTGGAATCTGTGTGCTATTAAAAATAATATCATGAATGCTTTAGTTAAAAAATAAGTTGATTAGATGAGTCATATTTGAAGAGCCTATGCACATCAGCTGAATTGTATATTAATTCAGCTATAATAATTTATAGTTGATGGGTACAGTATATCACTTGCCAGAATTGTTTGTGATTGTTGTTGTTGTTCTTATTATCTACTGTTCAAAAGTTTGATGTTGGTAAGTTTATTATTATTATTATCATTATTATTTTGAAAGAGGTCTCTTTTGCTCGCCAAGGCTGCATTTATGTGGACAAAAATACAGTAAAATCTGTAATATTTAAAAAACAATGCTACAATTTAAATAACTGTTTTCCATTGTTATATATTGTAAGATGTCATTTATTCCTGTGATCAACGCAGAATTTTCAGCATCATTGATCAGTGTCACATGATCCTTCAGAAATGTTTGCCATATGATGATGTGCTGCTCGAGAAACATTTCTGATTGTTATCAATTTTGAAAACAGTCGTGCATGCAACATATTTGATTAAAAGAAAGTCCAAAAGAACTGCAAACGTCTTTAATGCATCCTTGCTGAATACAATTTTTTGAATAGTATTGTGTCTTTTATATGGCTCATATTGGCATTTGATCTAATGTAGAGGCCAGACATGACAGTGAATGTATCATGGTTAAAGGCTGTTGCTGATGGTGTTTTGTTATCTGCAGATTTCAGGAGCGTCAGTGGAGGAGACGCTGGTGGATGAAGTCATACTCTCTGTCCTGCGTGTAGTGGTTCATAAACCAGCTCTCTACACCTGTCAGGCTACTAACCAGCACAGCGGAGGAGCCAATACCGTCAAAGCTACAGCAAAAATAACTGTTTCAGGTCAGTTGAAGTACTGAGCATGAAGTATGCCATGGTAAATGCTTATGTGGGTTATAACACATGAATAGAGAGGTGAAACAGTATTTGACATCTGTTATTATAACCTTTATCACTGTCAATCTGTTTTAACAAGGCTGTCATGACGTTAAGCTGTCATGAACAGACTGGGTACCTCAAAATACATTAGTTCAAATGTCACTGTTAAATAATGGATTTAAATTGATCTCCAAATTGTCCTTATTGTAAATCCTCTGAGAATTTATAATGACGACGTGACAAAATGCACTTACAAAAAAAGTACCATGTTTTGTTTTTTTTAAGCTACATTTATAATGGTAATACTATGGTATTCTTTGAAGTGCATGGGTGTACACTACCATTCAAAGGTTTCGGGTACCTGTATTCATCACACATTAAGTTTATCAAAAGTGACAGTAGGGACTTTTATAATGTTACAGAATATTTCTATTTCAAATACATTCTGTACTTTTAAACATTGCATTCATCAAAGAATACTAACCAAATGTATCAGGGTTTCCTATAAAAATATTAACCAATTAATAATCAGAAATATTTCTTGAGCAGAAAATCATCATATTAGATTGATTTCTGAAAGATCATGTGACACTGAAGACTGAAAATGCTGAATGCTGATCAGGAATACATATATTACAATAGACAACTGTTGTTAAATTGTAATAGTATTTTGCAATATTACTTTTGTTACTGTATGTTTGATTCATACGAGACCATAAAAAAAAACAGTAATGTCCCATGCAAATACATAACAAGGTGCATTTTCATTTAGTCTAATGATATACATCACAGTATAACCACTACAGTCACTGTTCCAGGTTACTTCCACAGTATATTAATGCAATGCTGTAATGTCACCATTCATAATGTTTTAGCTCAATCAATTTGAGATGCTTCTGTTAATAAAGGCCCATGAAACGGGGAACGTAAACACTCTCCCACTGTGACCTACTGTTTCAGCCATATGTTTCTCTGGCTGCTTTGTGTAAATATGATGAGACTGTTCTCTAAGTTTCAGCAGCTGTGTTTCTGGAGTCAGGGTTTCAGTCAGCTTGCCTTGTGTTTGCATAGCTGTTCGTTTGCCTCCTCGAAGCCCTGAAATGCTGTATTGTGGCGCTTCAGCCATAGAGAATAAACACAATGCGATTAGGCAATATGGAATTAATTATTGAACCAACTGAGTAACATATGTGTTCATTTCTACCACATTGCATGGCTCTCCTGACTCGTACTGGTCAATCAGCATCTGCAAATTCAGATATAGTAATGCATCATGTGTGATAATGCCTGACTGATGTTTTATTTCTTATGGTTGTGTATCCAAAAAATTGTGTACGTTTTGAAGAAAGACGGTGTGTCCGACTGGTTTATTCTGTGAAGGAGATTCTTAAATGAAATCAGGAGAGACTGTAAAACTTCACACCTGCTGTATGTCTTGAAAGACCCCCCAAGTTCTGTCTCTGTCCTCCTCTCTCTCTCTCTCAAACACACACACACACACACACAAACACACACACACATTGAGCCAAGCACTGCATGGCAGAAGAATGATCAAGCCTACAAAGTGGATGTGTTACTCTCGGACATTAAACAGATATTGTTTGTGCTTTTCTCTCTTCTCGGGCCTGTTTCTGGTGGCCGTCTCTGGATCCTGTAACTTTACCATAGAATGGAGGTAAGAATACATTTGCATCCTATTAAGTGGTACTTCAGCATACAATACACTCTTAAAAATAAAGGTTGTTTATTGGCAACTATGGTTTCGTGGAGAACATTCATTGGGCAAAATCTTCTTTATAGTGGAAAAAAGGTTCAACAAAACAACAATTTTCTTGTTGGTTCTTTTGGTTGTTTTCAGAATTGTTCATTGAGAGTTTTGGGGGGAACGCAGGATGGTTCTTTTGTGGCATAACTGTAAAAAAAACCTCTTTTGGAATAATTATTTTTAAGAGTATATGAATCCTACCTGGGGGAATCTTACAAAATCTGTTCAGAACACGTGTAGGTCATATTTCAAGAATTATAGGTCACACGTTATTTTAAGGTATCCATGTTACAGCGTAATTATACATTGAAGTAATCAGTATTAATAATGAGCAACATGCACTTACTATAGGGTTAGGATTAGGGTTTGGTTTAGAAAAAAAAAATCTATAATATATACGTATACATAAAAACATTTATTCTCTTGCTGTACTGCAAAAAAACTGAACAAAATGTATTTCAAATATAGGGTGGATATATGCTTAATTGTCTTGATATCAATTATAAATATGAAATAATATCATTCCAAATTTTGAGGTCAGTATGATTTGTTTTTATGTGAAAAAATACTTTTACTCATCAAGAATGCAATAATTTGATCATCAGTAACAAAATACAGTTTAACATATACTCACGTAGAAAACAGTTTAATTTAAATTGTAATAATATTTCATAATATTACTGTTGATACCACAATATTACCTTGATGAGCAAAAGAGACTTCTTTCAAAAACATGAAAAAAAAAAAAAAAATCACGCTGACCCCAAAACTTCTGAATTGTAGTCTGTATGCACATATACAATGGTCTCATCGTTTAAATAATCTGTGAAACATCCTAATGGCTTTATTTTCTCTTTATTTTCTATAATATGAATATGAATTAAATAAAATATTAAGTAAAATTTGTATTTGAATTGTAGTGATTTATTAGTGTGCGTGTGCGAGTCGCCACGCTAAGACAGTGTTGATAGTGAATCATGTTAATAGGGCTTGCCATTCAATATGACATCATCTTTGGACTGAGAGCTATGAAAATAAATCGATAAGAAACCTGCATGCAATAAAACAAATGAAAGACAGATCTGGACAGTGCACTGCATGACTCGGGTCCGTCGGAAGTTGCGTTTACGCTGACGGGAGTTCTTCGCGCTGGAAAGAGCAACTCAAATCGAATCATCATGTCTCTGTTGATTTCAAATGATAAATGCAAACGTATACACATGCGCTGGATAACGCAGTTCACTCCTTCTCCAAAAGCCAGACACGCCATATGGTCCAAGTTACACATGAACTTAAATAAACCAAGCTATTTTCCAAACGATTCAGATTCAGCATCTGGGTGCAATTAGAGCAAAGTTAAACAGAATGAACTAATTGTAAGAACTGCACTTTATTCTTGTCAATTGCGCAGTGTGTACATGAGTCAGCGCATAGTCATGAGACGGAGTTGTGTATGGAAACCTTGAAGCGACATCTTTATATGACTTGTGTCCAAAACTGCCGTTCTGTTTAGCAGAAGCCAACGATGAGGGCAACGTTACTCTTTGACAACTTCCAAACCCTACTACATATCTCATAAACACAATTTGCTAGGATAAGCATCCCTGTTATTATTTATCAGAGAGTTATGGTTTGTTCCTTTACCATTTGTAACCTCAGATAATGCGGTTTGTCGAGGAGAGGTGAGCTGTTACATTTCAAAGCCATCAGACGTTTTAACTGCTTTGAGTAAAAAAATGGATATTTGAGGATTCAGCCAAGTCATGTATTGGGGTTAGAATATTTCAAGGTGGGCTTTTTCAATTCGTACCAATTCGTGAGTACGAGGTGGATAATTCGTACAAATTCGTACAATTTGTCTAAACGCCAGTGATGGGTAGGTTTAGGGGCGGGGTCAGGGGTAGGTCATTCGTCAACTCGTAAAATAAGGACGATTTAGCAAAAAACATACAAATCCGACAAACACATGAATTCGTATACGATATAGCCACCTCGTAAAATACGTACGAATTGCCGAGAGGTTAGGTTGGCTTTTTCCTTTGTGAAAAAGAAGTGCACTTAAACGTGCTTTTAAAACGAGTTCTTATTACGGTTTTTCATTATGGTTAATGGTTTTTCATTCGCGTGTTTTGCATACAGACGACAACATTGTCCAAACGATCCCCGTTCACGTGGATCTGTGAAAACAACTAAAAGCACTGTATTATTGATGCGATGCTAGTAGTTGGCGGTCAATTTTGTTAAGAAAACCTACTCATCTATAGACTATGGTCACCATTTTCACAAATGCACGTTTTTGTAGTTTACAGGGAGACGATAATGATGTCGTTTTCAAAAACTTGCACTCTGAAACCCGTTTTTCAAAAGCTTGAGTTTTCAGGCCCCCAAAACACTTTATTTTGATGGTCCCTTTTGAACATTCTGTCGACTATGAGTAACTTTGCAACTACATGTCAACTGACTCTCATTAGAGTATGAGTAGTCTGTCTGCTTAATAGCTGATAACTCTTTATTGTGACGCTCCTCAACAGACGTTATACTGACTATAAGTTACTGTGCAACTACATGTTAACTTATTCCAAGTCAAACCCTACCAGTCTACTAATACTCTACTAACACTATAATGAGAGTTAGTCAACATGCAGGTGCAACATTACTTCTAGTTAACAGAATGTGTTAAAGGGACCATCAAAATAAAGTGAAACCAAAAGATTGTTTAATAGTTTGTTGCTACAAGAGCACATTCAATTCAATTAAGCACACTTCTTTTTCACAAGGGTTTACTTGAATCATTAATCAATCACCCAGAACATGCATAATGAACAGTAACCCTCCTTTAAAAAGCCTTTGCAACCACAGCAAGCTTGTAAAAAACACACAGAACACTGTAGCAATGTGTTGTATCATTATTGTGTTGTCTTTAATATTGCATTGTGATGTCTTATGTTATGTAGACTGTACAAAGGCAGCGCTGGCTATTGCAGCACATACAGGGGCGACGTGTGTCGGAACGTGCTCCGTCGCAACGCTCTGGTGTTCTTCAACTACTCTCTCCCGAACCCAGAGGATGCGCAGGAGTACCTGGCTCAGAGTGTATGGGGGGAACTGGACGGGGTCAGCTCTTTCTGCAGGCCTGCCGCCAGATCCCTGCTCTGCCACGCCACCTTCCAGGACTGCAATCCTTCGGGAATAGGACCAGCACCTAAACCAGTCTGCAGGTAATAACAATGTTCTGTTCTGTTGTGCATGTGGGGTGCATGGTAATATACCATGTAGAATATACTTTTTTTTCTTTCTACTCTTTATCCTAGGACAGTAAACTAAACGAATCCAAACAAGCGAGTTATATGAGTCATTATTTGTATGGTGGCTTCTCACCAATTGTTGAATAAAAAGTGTTGAAAAAAAACAGTTGTTCTAAAAGGAAACCAAATATGCTTTATTTTATTCTTTTGTAATTGTTATTAAATATACACTCTAAAAACTGCTGGGTTGTTTTAACCCAACTTATGGTCAAATATGGAAAAATCCAGCCATTGGGTTAGATTTTTACATAACATTTTTAACCCAACGTTTGGGTTTGTCCATATTTGACCCAAAGTTGGGTTAAAACAACCCAGCAGTTTTTAAAGTGTAAGGAGAGTTTTATATTATTACGGCAGTTATTCATCCTTCCGTGTTAGATATAGATCAGGGTCAATAAAGACACGGGAATTTTATTTACCAGTATGCAAAGTTTATTTAATAATTACCATGTTTGTCGAAACATTCATGCAAATAAAGCTTTAGTTTACCCAAAAACCCTCACCCTCAAGCCATTCTAGGTGTATATGACTTTCTTTTTTTCCTTTTTTCTTTTATCAGAGTCATATAAAAAAATATCCTGGGTCTTCCAAGCTTTATAATGGGGGTGAACAGTAATAATTGGAGATTTTGAAGCCCACAAAGGTGCATCCATCCATCATAAAAGTAATCAATCCGACTCCAGGGAACGCGGAAGCGCAGAGGAAAACAAAACACCGGTCATGAATTAGAAGTCTAAAACTAGGATTGTTAAAGAGAAATGTCTGAGGAGCTTGAGTTTGTTGCCCTATTTGTTTGATCCGCGAGAGGCGTCAAATCTCAGCTAAGCTAACGCTACTCCTACATCCTATATCATGCGTCGAGTCAGAGGTCACTGTTCCACCGGAGACTAGACTCGCGTACGGCCATTACCGGAAGCTAGTGATTATAGTTTATAGTCAATTTATATTTTAGGTTATGTGGATAATATATTTAAATATGGATATTTTTCTAACAAAAACACATTGATTTGCTTCAGAAGGGCTTTATTAATGGATTACTTTTATGATGGATGGATGTGCTTTTTTGGGCTTAAAAAACTCAGTTACTATTCACTCCCATTATACAGCTTGGAAGAGCCAGGACATTTTTTTAATATAACTCTGATTGTGTTTGGCTAAAAGAAGAAAGTCATAAACGCCTAGGTTGGCCTGAGGGTGAGTAAATCATGGGATATTTTTGTATTCTTGGCTGAACTAACCCTTTAAGAGTTAAAAAGCAGTTTCTGGTGAGAAATAAAAAAAATATATCATTTAGTTCTTGTATTTATGACTTAGCTTGTCACTGTGACTTAATTTCTTCTTTTAAAATGTGTCTCACAAATACAGGCTTCCATATATATTTGCTTTATGTTGTAAACAAAAAAAAACTGAATAAAAATCTAATAATATATATAATATTATAATCAAATTCAGACCATATTTTCAAATTACATGATTTTCCTCATGGACAGAAAAGGCACCACATGCAGAAAATGATTCATATCACTATTTAGTATGTAGTCATTTGCAAGATGCCTTTATCCAAAATAACTAACAGTAGTGGGTCAACCTGAGGTTAAAAATCATGCTTAAGGGAACAATGGTGGTCGGCCCAGAAACCAGTAACTTTTCAAATACTAGCCCTAAGTTTTAACCACAGCACCACCCATGCTATATAAACTGTATACGTATAAAACAGAAACTGTGCTGTTGTTTCGCAGGGAGCACTGTCTCGCAATAAAAGAGCTGTACTGCTATAAGGAGTGGCGTTCTGCTGAGGAAAGATCTCATCCCGGGTTCACACATAGCATCACTCTCCCAGAATGCACCTCTCTACCCAGCCAACAAACAGACCCATCCTCATGTACTGCAGTTCCTTACGTTGGTAAGAATGACACGCTAAAATATAACTGTACCCCTTCCTGTGGGGTGACATTCGGCTCGATCTTTGTTTAGTTATGAGAATCCTGTGATATTTTGGGGCTGATTGTCAGTGATGTCCATAAAGCATCCGTCCCATGAAAACAATGGGTGTTAGTGGAAAAACGCCACGTATGGTTCTTGGCAGGACAATGCTGTAGGATTTTTTTTTTTTTGTTTATGTGAAATGCCTTGTGAGGAATGTGATGACAGCGAACCTGTAGATGGACAAGATTAGTGTGTTTTATAGCCAAAGCATGTGAGGAAGGATCAGTAGGGGATGTTGGACAGCTGAGTAAATGTCCCCATCTAAAAGTTTCCATGCCATGTTTGCAAGCTGCTGTCTAACTTGTGAAATGGCAAAATTCAGTGGGAAATGGCAATGAAATGGTAATGAAAAACTGTAGGAAAGTGGGTATTATGTTGTGTATATCTTTTAGAAACCTGCATGATGACATAACTGGTTAATGATTAAAATGAATTTCAATGAAAAACACATTATTTTTTGTGTTTTATTCAGATATCAATAAAGATCAAGTTACATGTAAGTATGAGTTTGACTTTATGTTCTCTTCACATATAGTGGGGTCTATACGTCTAAGAGTCCATAAAGATATCTTAGATTTATTTTCATTTACACTTGTATTGAATTCCTCTGTTAAAAAAAAAAAACACTGAAGAACTAAATTATTTTAAAATACGAAAATACAGCCTCAGACCTTTAGACTCCACTACAATTTTTGTGTACAATGTTTCTGTCAAACAGCAATAATCAAAACACATTTCAATATACTTGACTGTCTGTAATGTATATATCTATAGCAACATGTTACAATGACAAAGGAAGATTTTACCAAGGAACACACAATGTCACAGCATCTGCCATTCCCTGTCAGCGATGGAACCAGCAGGTAAATGTTTGTATTAAAGTCAGCATAAAATCAAAATGGACTCTATTTACTTTTCTCAGAAATGTTCCTGCTCGTATTTTGTGAGATTATTCAATGCATGTTACTTTAAAGGATGTTTTGTCTTCGTAATCTTTAATCAAATTGCAATAACTAGTACTGTCTCCTATTCACCAAAGGCTGGCGTCACTTAGACTAACTACATGTGTAGGGAAAATAATGTTAGCTAGTAGTTAGCCAAGTAGACTACCATTGTAGGTAATGCAGCCTTTCCAACCTTTGACGGTAGTTAATGCAGTCATTCGACAAAGAAAAAATGTTTGCATATGTTGAGATGCTCGTAAAGAAACATGCCTGATTTGGAATATTGGACAAAGGGTTAAAAATGCACAAAATTTATTATAACATACTATCATTTCCCCCTTTAGCTGTGATCAAATATACTAACTCGTTTTTTCATCACTATCCTCAAACAATACCCTAGTCCCAAACAATCCGAATGCTGCATGTTGGCATGCGCTCAGTGTCCTTCAAACGATGTGTACACAGGAAACACTGTTTTAACAGCAAAAACAATGGAGGGCCAAAATACACAATTCATTTGAAATGAAGTTTTGAATGGAGAAGATTTTGTCTCTTTTCAAAACAATGTGGAAAGGTTTAATGCATGCAGTGGTTTTTAACCTGGGAATGCTGGAAATTTCAGGGATAATGGGGATATTGAATTTAGCCGCAGATGATATGTGAGTGACCACAGTTTCGAGTTTGTTTGTTGACCGCTCTCTTTTTATCCCATTCAGGATCCCCATCAACATAGACTCTCTGTAGATGTAATTCCTGAGTTGCGAAATGCAGAAAACTACTGTCGTAACCCAGGTGGGGAGAGTGACAGGCCATGGTGCTACACCACAAATCCCAATGTACGCTGGGAGTACTGTCTGGTGCCCAAATGTGGAGAAGGTATATAAATGTATACCTAAGCAATTAATAAGATACATTGTTTAGACAGTTTACTCTGACATGAGTCAATATAAAACAAAAGCTGTTCCAAATCATCTGCATCACCATTGTTGTTCTTTTCTTTAGTTATCAGTGTGAAGACTGCCCCCTCGATTTCAAAACCAGTCCAGTTATACCCACCCCCTCCTGTGTCCACGGCCTACTCAATGAGCGTTATTATCTTTGTCATTGCTGGCTTTGCTGGGGCGGCCTTCTTTACCATACTCATCCTCATGTGCCACAGAAGAAAGAAAATGTGGAAAAAGAGGAAAAGGTGAATAATGGACTGATTAATCTCATTTAAGTCGTATACTATAGTCACTCGTAGAATTCATACAATTAACTGCGCTGGTAAAAGGTTGAAGGCTCAAACCCCAGAAAGGTTTATTCATTAGGACCGATGTAGATGTACCAAGCGTATGCATTATATCTACATCTATTGTCAGTCATGAAACAACATTTCCTATTAAACTATCATAATCCCGACCATAAATCTAACTCTAGCAAGACATATAGTGTGCTTCTCAAACAGAAGGCTGAATCCTACTGAGGCTGCGTCCTTCCTAGTCTGGTCCTTCGGAGGCTTTTAGGCTAGTATCCTCCTCAGCATTAAACGCTAGAATGCGACGGTATAGGAAGTGATCATGGCTACGTCATAAATGTTTACACCTCGCTGTCACCGTATGGAAATACTATTTAAATGTAATTTTGGAAAAATACTTTATTACAAATCTTTATATTAACTTGCTTTCTATTACAGTAGAGTGAATGACAACAGTATGTGGTCTCCCAGTGGCTTACATTATTGGCAGTTTAGAGTTAAGTGATTAATTTACAGAAAAACAAAAGATAACATCTATACTTTCATGTCTGAAAACATAATTTTTGTCTTACATTTCATAATAAACTCAGACTAGCTCAGTACCGACTCATTTTCCGTCAGTTTATTTTTGTGAATTTTAGCTTCAAATTGCGATGGCCTTCAGCAACATTTGATGACGTGGCAACCGAGATTTGCAGCCTTCGTAGGATGAAGTTTTCCAATTGAGAAGCACCCATAGTCTAAGGCAGGGGTGACCAATCATGCTCCTGCAGAGTTTAGCTCCAACCACAATTAAACACACTTGAACCAGCTAATCAAGGTCTTACTAGGCATTCTACAAACTTCCAAGTAGGTGTGTTGAGGAAAGTTGGAGCTAAACTCTGAAGGACAGTGGCCCTCCAGGACCGAGTTTGGATACCCCTGATCTATGGTAACTCTAGAACAGGGGAGTCCAAATCTGCTCCAGGAGGTCCACTGTCCTGAAGAGTTTAGCTCCAACTTGCCTCGACACACCTGCCTGGAAGTTTGTAGTATGTCTAGTAAGATATTGCTTAGCTGGTTCAGGTGTGTTTAATTAGGGTTGAAGCTAAACTTTGCTGGAGCAGGACTGGGCATCCCTGCTCTAGAACATAGGTTACCATTGGCCTACCACACGTGGGCTACCATCCGGCAAAGTTTAGCTCCAAACCTAATCAAACCACCTGAAACAGCTAATCAGAGAGTTCAGGCTTAGATGAAAATAACAGGCAGGTGTATTGGAGCAGGGCTAAAACTGAAATCTGCAGGAATGTAGCCCTCCAGAGCCCTCCTAAGATTGGCAACACCGTCATATAGATTTTACCTCCAATTCTGCTCCAACACACCTCCCTGTAATTTTCAAGTAATCCTGGACACCTTGGTCGGCTAAACTCAGCAGGAAGATGGACCTCCAGGAGCCTCCTTGAGAGTAGTACACCCCTATTACTGGAAACCCTCACCAAAAGTGTTCTTGATGTTGCTTTGGAAGTTGCATGACCTAAATTATTAGTAAACATATCAAAACAAAAAAGTTGTACTTCTGTATTCAGTAGGGTGCTGGATACACCTACTCTGACCACCCTCCCCTCAGAGCTCTTGCTGGACAGACTTCACCCCAACCCCATGTACCAACGGCTGCCTCTCCTTCTCAACTCCAAGCTCCTCAGTCTCGAATATCCACGCAACAACATTGAATATGTCCGTGACATTGGAGAGGGGGCTTTCGGTAGGGTGTTTCAGGCAAGGTGAGAGCTACCAAATGTAACAAGCAAATGTAACACCAGTGGTGCTAATGTCTGTCCTGGTTTGGCACTGTCAGTGTTTATACTGATCATGTTTTCTTTTGCAATGTTTTGTCAAAATTAACTTTTACATGTGTGAATGATTAAATTAACCCTTTTTTTTAGAGCAATGATTGATTTCTTAGAAACTCTTCAGTGACCCACCAGTTAGATTTAGAAAAAAAAAATAACCAACGGTAATTCAGCATGCAATGGTCTGATGTGTACAGAGCAAACCACAGTGTAATCCTGATATCAGGTATATAGAGACCCCTGGGAATTACAGCAGTGGGTAAAATCTAAACAACATATGGCTGTCTCCTGAAATAAGATACTGAATAGGTCACACTAAACATGTGATGTCTTTCAATATGAAACTTCCCTGTAGACACTATCGTGTGAGCAAGCCCTGCTGGGGAGGTTATTTATAGACACCCATTAGAAACGTGTTTACTTCTCCAGGAACACACAGGAACCTTCTGCACAGGAAGTGTAATCTTAATGGAATTCTAAGTTGGTTCTTGAGTTACTGCCATTGTGGTTCTGTTTCCACAATTTGGCATCACCATTTAAACTATTTTACAAGGTGTTATGGCCTGTTTGACAATTTGTGACAATCTAGGGAGGAATTTGGTTTGAGATCAGTGAAGGTTGCCTACAACTCCTGCCCAGAGTCAAGTGTTTATCATTACAGTAAAGATTGTATACGCTGACTGCCCAGTTCTGCAGGCTTGTGAAAGGCGTGTAAAGAAACACATTGCTTTGGCTGTAAAGGGGCAGTTGTGTCCTAATGGTTAGCAAGTCAGACTGTTAACCCGTAGGAACGGTGAATGGATGCCCACTGCTCCAGGTGTGTGTGTGTGTGTGTGTGTGTGTGTATGTGTTTTCACTGCTCACCCCTCCTAATGTGTGTGCACTAAGTTGGATGGGTTAAATGGTGAGGACAAATTCCAAGTATGGGTTACCATGTCACTATCAACTGTACAGTAATTTTACAGCTGTAATGCTCTGCCTAGTACATTACTTAAAACGCTGGGTAATGCTGCCTAAAAGTCCAGATTGATATTGTTACAAATCCCTTGGTTGAATCAGGGGTGGTGAAGGCGCAGTGGATAAGACACATGCCTTTGGTGTGAGAGACCCGGGTTCGAATCCACTGTGAAGACACCAATGTGTCCCTGAGCAAGCCACTTAACCCCCAGTTGCTCCAGAGGCGTGCGACCTCTGACATATATAGCAATTGTAAGTCGCTTTGGATAAAAGCGTCAGCTAAATGAATAAATGTAAATGCAAAATGTAAATGTAAATGAATCAGCAAATTTCAACTAAAATTACTTAAATTTGATGCAAGCGAAGTGTAACTACTAGTTCCCATTGTGCCTGCTGTCCTTTAGAGCCCCTTGTCTTTCGCCGATGGAGCCATTCACCATGGTGGCAGTGAAGATGTTGAAAGAGGAAGCTTCAACCGATATGCAAAATGACTTTCAAAGAGAAGCTGCACTCATGGCTGAGTTTGATCACCCCAACATTGTCCGTCTCTTGGGTAATGTATCACAATTGTATGCCTTCAAAAGGTTGCACTTTGTAAATACATCTGCTTGTGGACACTCCTAAAATGAACCACATCTGCTTCCTATTACACGTATGCCCATTCCCCAAGGGTACCGCAATCGAAAAAGCCTTAAAATAGCTTGACTCATCCATTTCAGAGTTGACCCAGTGTATAACCCTGGATCAATCCCCTCTGTGGCATTCCGGAACCAGATTCAATGCCGCGACCCAGTGTTAGAATAACAGAAGTTTATTTTTGGTTAGGTATCAACAGTTGGAAGTGTAACTAAACCTGTCATTTGTGTATCTGCCATGTAGGAGTCTGTGCGGTGGGGAAGCCCATGTGTCTCATGTTTGAATACATGGCCTATGGGGACTTGAATGAATTTCTGAGACGGCGCTCTTCAACCCAGCAGCCCAGTCTAAGTCGGGATACCTTGACATGCAGCAGTCTCGTGTCAGAACCTGAGCGTTACCCACCCCTCAGCTGCCTGGAGCAGCTCTCCATTTCCAAGCAGGTGGCGGGAGGAATGGCGTACTTGTCAGAGCGCAAGTTTGTGCACCGTGACCTAGCTACCCGCAATTGCTTGGTGGCAGAAAACTTGGTTGTGAAAATTGCAGATTTTGGTCTCTCACGCAACATCTATGCGGCTGATTACTACAAAGCCAGTGAAAATGATGCCATCCCAATTCGCTGGATGCCACCCGAATCTATCTTCTACAACCGCTACACCAGTGAATCAGATGTGTGGGCTTATGGTGTGGTATTATGGGAAATCTTCTCATATGGCATGCAGCCTTACTACGGCATGGCCCATGAGGAGGTCATCTACTTTGTAAGGGATGGAAATGTTCTTGCCAGTCCAGAAAACTGCCCACAGGAGCTGTATAACCTCATGCGTTTGTGTTGGAGCAGTCATCCCACTGACCGGCCTAGTTTTGCCAGCATTCATCGCATCCTGGAAAGAATGCATGACCAGATGCTCAAATCTTGAGGATCTTTTAAAAATGCAGTTTAACAAATCAAAAAGCTGCAACTATTCAGGAACTCATTCGAATTTTAAAGAGCCCAGAGGGATCTTGAAGAAGGATAAAACACTTTAAGGTATACACAAGAGCTCCAGACAACCCAGAGGAGACCTAACAAACCTTAAAGTGCCAACAAATACTACAAAAAAAACCCAGAGGAGCATTGAGGAAAGAAGCCTAAAATTATTTGAAAGCTTAAGGAATACTTATCCCTCAAAGTCTTTGAAGATGAATGCTTGCATTTGTTCATAGGATCTCAATTGTTTTTTTTTCAATGATGCAGATGCACGAAGGCATCAGATGAGAGATAGTCAAGATTTCATATTAACAGGATCTCCAGGAAAGAAGGTCCACGTCTAATAATAAGGCGTATGTAGTGCAGTCACTGCAAGAACCTAGACTGAAATCTCAGCAAGCAGAGACAAACAGTATGAATGCCTTTTTTTTTCTTGCTTTGGATCTACTTTGAGTTAAGTTGTGAGAGTAATGTGCATCTGGTTATGGTTTTGTAACATTCGTAAAAGAAGTTCATTCAAGAACATGCTATAGTGCTGTAAACTGAATAATGTTGTTATCGTTTAATTTAAGTTTAAAACATTTAAGTAGAATAGCTTTTTCCAAAGTGGCACATCATCACTTTATTATTTTATGTTGTAACAGAATAGTTTCATTTACTTGTTCACTAATTGCTATTCCAAGTTAAGACGGTTATTTGTTTGTTCTCAATTATATTTGATGTAAGTAGAAGTGAGTGAAACAATGTATCAGACAATATTGTAGAGAAGTGTATGTAACAGCATTGCATCATATCATATCATATCATATCTCATAAGCCACTTAGATTAAATTGGTATGAATTAACTGTTTATTGCCATGAATTGAGACAAAGAAATCAGGTTCAAATCCAGTAATACGCCAGAATTCTTTATGACCAGTTTTCACATTTTATAAAAATAAAAAGCAATAAAAACTATGAAATAACACATAGCGGATGTTTAATATGTAGTGACCAAAATGTTAAATATATCATGCGATTGTCCATGACTTAACTGTGTGTCTGGTAGAACTCACCAATTCATTTTCAGTTCAGCATATTCAAACCTTTGACAAAGATTCAGTAAAATATGCATTGAGAATTTGTTATTATACACGCTTAGCATGACTTTTTCTGTTATTATCATGTTATTATATAATTATTACATCATTTAACCAACTTCGCTAATAAAGTGGTTATATTAGCTATATGAATAGATGTTGGATATGAATCTGCTTGAAATAAAATTCTTTATTAAAATTCTCATGCTGTTGTCTTGAAACCTTTCAATTTCAATAGCATCACTTGTGGTATATAGGTAACTTAAGAAGTCGCTAGGCTATTGGACACTTGTTTTTCAATTGAGCAGGCAGGGGGCAGTGTTACATCACAGGAACTAAAATGACCTCATGGACCATGATTTATGACACTACCTTTCTCTGCATTTGAGCCAGTTTTTGCTCCAAGCATTCAAAACAGGAACTTACTGAGACAGTATTAAATCACGCTGGCATTTAATGAAGAGGGATGGTGAAGGATTTACTTTCAACGTGTGTGGGACAGTTTCTCTATTTCAGCATTTAATTTATCATCTAGGAATGTCAGATCATATCTGATAATCCTAGAAATACATTGTCTTTGCCATGAGTATTTTTAATGGCCCTGAAATTTCCAGGAGTAAGCGAGGCAAAACCACAGACGTCCGAGTAGTGGGCCAGGAAAAACAAGTGACGAATGGATTCATGAGCAAGAACGTTTAGAAGACGGAGAGGCCACAACAAAACTGAGCGGGTGAATTTGGACCTCAGTGATTTATCGATTTATCGTGATTGAAATCGTACACTCTCTCTGACCCTTGTGATGTAACGGTGAAAAGCACCACATTTCTGATTATTCCTGATCATCCCAAAAGACAAAAGAAGAAGAAGAAATTATGTTTTTTTCCCCCACTATAATCCAAAAAATCATATTGAAATTGGATAGCATTAAGGATTTCATTAGGGAGAAACCAAACAAATGCCATTATTCTCTTCAGACATGAATAAAAACGTTTTGAATGTTTTTGCTCTGAGCATGTTTCATTTAAGAATCAACATCTCAGATGTTCCTCATAAAATCCCTTAGAAGAAAATCAAATGTTGAATGAGCTGTAGAATTGTGTAGATAGGTCAGATCATTTGGTTCACATTTTATTGCGATCTTATAAATTCTAGTGGAAACACATGAGATTACTCGGGTTATTTTCTCTGGAGAAAGCAGGAAACTTCAGTGACCTACAAGTCTCCGTTTGATCGCCATGTAACCTCACTGGTGTCTAGGAATAGCAACTGAGTTACTGATGAGATTTTTTTTTTCTTCTGTTGCTAAAACAGAATTCCTTTTATCCTTCAATTTCTGTCTAAACCACCGCAAGCCAGTTGTTGGTGTTTCTCGGGGTCTGACACAGGGTCTTTGACTGAGAGGGTGGAGTCTTATAAACCTGGAAAGTGGACAGTATGTTGACTGTTCCCATTTTGGTTCGTTTATTTTGGACTTGAGCGCACAGCTTAGTATGGCCGTGGTCTCCTAAACTTCAGAACAGTAGTATTTGTATATATGCATTTTGTAGTAAAAGCTTATTGAATTACTTAATTACTTAAATACCACATTATATGCGCTATTGTACAAGTTTAAAATGTATCTTTTGATAAACAAAATGTTATTCTTGGAACTGAATTGACCAGCTACAGTGCCTGCCTCATTCATATTTCCTGCAGGACTATAGTGTTATTAATATTATAAACAGTCTGCTCTCAAACTCATATTAATGCAGATAATACAATTTACAATGAAAAATGTTGTATTACCCTTGTGAAAAAGAAGTACAATAGCATACTTTTAAAAAGAGAATATACTTTAAACGAATATAGACTTAAGTGTGAAATGAATGTACAAATAAAACAAGTTGTAGTGTAAATTTATATTAAATGCAATTAGCGGGACTTTGGAGTGCTTTTTTGCCTCAAGTACTTAAATTCATGTATGTGTAATGTCATAATTACTTTGATTATCTTTCAATGGTTTAAATTATTTAATAATTTTTAATCATTATGGTTAAAGTTACAGAATATATATATATATATATATATATATATATATATATATATATATATATATATATATATATATATATATATATATATATACATATATATATATGGCATTTACTAAAACATACTTTAATGTCATTTCTATTGAAACTTGTATGTCATTATATTTAAAGATATTTGTAGTTACACATTTGTATATTGTAAAAAGTATTTTAATGACTTATCACAACTTGTATAATCACCTTAGATAATTAATGTGGTTTCGATAACATCATATTAACATCATATCTTAAATTCCAATGTACTCAAAGTAAATTGTAAGTTAAATCAACAATAATTTAGTTGCAGTTTAGAACATTAAAAGGTTACACTTCAAATATACTTCTACTTTGGTTTAGGGTTCAACTGATTTTGCTTGTAATTATGCATAATTGACTGTAATTTCTATATTAAGTATATGCAATGTGAAACAAGGCGACTGCAAAATAAAAAGTGTTACCCATTTAAAATATATTAACTGTATGCATAACATACAGTTAAAATTATAATCAAGTCAACACACGACCAACAAGAAATAATTGTGTACTGTAAAGTATTACAAGTACAGTTTTTTTAAATACAATTTTAAGATTTGAAGTACACTACAAGTGCTCACTAACCACACTTCTTCTTCACAAGGGTGAATCAGAAAATAATGTGAAATAGAATAGCGTGCAGTTATTATAAAGTGTTACCAAATATTTGTGACCTTTTTGATCCCAACATTCAACAAATTAAAAAACTAGCATCTGTGGCCATAAACATAGCCGCTGTGTCTTAAGAACTGACCAATTAGTTAGAGCTAATCAGTCTTACTTTTTAAGGCTTTTTTTTTAGACCAATCTAAGTAACTGACTTACAGTTATGACCAGCTTTGTAGAAATAAATGAGATGACTACCTTGTAAAACTAGTCTAATGGTGCGTTCACACCGGACGCGAATTGCGCGTCAGGCGCGAGTGATTTTAATGTGTTAAGTCAATGCAAAGACGCGTTACGCGCGTAAAAATTCCTGCGGCGCGAATGAGGGATAGAGCGCGGCGCGGTAGACGCGAATACGCCTCATTCGCATGTCAAGATGGCGCGAATTGAGCGTCTGGCGCGTTACGCGCGTTATGCGCGAATGATTTTATTAAGTGCTTTTTGTGCATTCACGCGTTTGACGCGAATTCGCGTCTGCCGCCCGAGTTGAAAAATCTGAACTTTGGCGTCAATTCGCGCCGCGTTAACCAATCAGGAGCCTAGCTGCTTGCTGCTGTCATGTGGTGAAGTATCTGGATGCTTCAATAAATGATGTTGTAATATATGACTAAATGCCTGGTGTGGTTCTAATGCACAACAAAGCAAATATTTTATCACATAAAACTTGATTTCAATAGCCTATATGAGACATTCATTTTGTATTGAATGCTATTTATTCCATATCTAGATTATATGAAATATTATAATGCAAAGACAACCAACATACTATAGTGCAAAGTTCGTGTCTGGACAGTGTTGTGTGAGAGAGAAAAAAATCACAGGACAGGTTAATCACTTTTGGAGGCTGGCTCCATTTATCATCAAAACAAAAAGAAATGACTTATTAGGTGGGTGAGGATGATCCTTGCTCCGATGCGGGACTACAGGTCATCAAACTGGGCGCGGGACAGGCGGAAGTACCGCTGAAAGCTCCTGGAGCGAGCAAATGGTGAAACTCGCCAAACTGGGTTCGCCTCCGAAGGGTCTGGTGGACACAAATACGGCGACGATGACCCCTACGCCGCTGTTCTGCTCTCCAGAGAAAATACAGAGCGGTGACTCTCCCGATGAATGCTCGATCAAAACAAAAAAGATGGCCGCCAACGGGTTTCGAATCCGACGCCCGTGACGCGCGTAAATGTCGCTTCAAGCGTTTGTTTTTACGCAAAAACAGAAACAGTAAGCAGTTTCACTCTTGACGCGCGAATTAACACAAAGTGGTCAAGCGACAAACTAGACGCGGTAGACGCGAATTTGACGCGCTATTCGCGTCCGGTGTGAACGCACAGTAAGCCGTTTATTCAACAGGCCATTGGTGTTGAAAAGGCCTGTAAGTGACAGGAACACTGTTCTCCTTCATAGCTGTTTAAAAAACTCCATGTCTAGTATCACACATGACTAAAGAGTAACGCAAACACAGAGGAATTCTGACCCCAGCTGCTCTGGTTCAGACTTGGCTATCTCCAAGCCAAAGCTGCAATTGTCCTGTGGAATCTCTTTGGCTGTTTGTTTCACATACCAGTCATTGTTTTTACAGATATAAAGGCATGTTCCGTATAGACTCCAAAAATGAGGCCGGTGAGGGTTTGTTTTATAATAGTTCTTGTAGATCAGTGACATCAGCAGAAACAGAGTAATATCCCCATCACTCTTCAGCCCGAACACAAGGATTTCCTACCGGTTTGCAGGAAAGGTGGAAAGCTCCATTTTGTTGTAATTCTGGAAAATATCTGTCAACTGCGAGCCAAGACATTATGGGGTAGCTTGACATATTTTTCCTTTGCAAAATAACAAAATGCCCGTTTTGCAGAAACGTTGCAACTGATACGTTTTTCCAATGAGCCTGTGTCGAGATTCAAGTACGTTCATAATTTAAATGCAAAGCAGGGAACATTGTAATTTGATATGAGAAACTTGGTCTATGTAGAATGACGCACAACAGATGAGGATTTGACTCATATACAGATTTATTTTAAGAAGGTTCACTAATTGAATGACATTGTTAAGTGAATGTTATCATACAGGATTTCAGAGTTCAGACTTCATTAAGAGAACAAGTAAAGCATTTTTTTGGGGGAATACGGTCACATTTGCTGAAATGAAAAGGAAACAGAATGTCGTTTTTCAACCTAGAACGAACCTATGGCCCATGACCCGTCAAGCACAGCTGTCTCTTCTGGATGGACGTTATTTGGAGCACTGGACTGCATCAAACTTGCTTGCGCAACAGAGTAAGACTTGCAAAAATGCTGAAACATTTGCTACTTGGTTAGCAAAAAAAAATAAAAAAAAAATAAAGAGGTTTTATAGGTTGTTTTCCTGGAAAGACAAGTAACATGAAAAGTTCTCAAGAAACTCAAATGGTCACACTTGATCAATGCATATATTCAGTGTAAAATTGATAATAACAATGTTAGTACTTTTTTTTTTTTTTTGTATGACAACTGGAAATACTGATATGTTTTAAAATTAAAATCCTCAATTCATCTACAGAGTGCAAATCTTCAAATTTCATCCATATTAAAGTGGAAAGTTCATTACACATGATGCCATTTTAAACATGAATAAACATTAAAGTAATACTGTCATTTAGTTCAACATGTTATAGGGTACAAAAAGAAAACCTTTTACTACAACATTCCTTTTACATCAGTTTTAAACTGGACGTTATTTCACGAATGGCGTTCCCTCTTATAAACAATTCAACATATAAAACTGTTAACTTCACAGATGTTAGAATTAGATTATGAACTTCCCTACAGTGGCCCCAACAAGGTTTGGACACTTACCAGTCTCATTTACAATGAATTAGTCTCATTGCATCATTTTTTTTTTCTGAAACTTTTTTGGGTGACACTTTATTTTACAGGATCTTTGTTACAGGTCACATGTCCTCACTGTAGTAACAACAGTAAATTATACATAATTACATTCAACTAATCCAAAACCAAACCATAATCTAAACCTAAACCCTATAGTAAGTACATGTTGTTCATTAATTAATAAAGGTGTAACAAGTACACCTTCAAATAAAGGGTTACACTATATTTTAAGGTGTCCATGTTACAGTTTAAGTACGGAGTAATTAATTAAAGAACTACATGTACTTACTATAGGGTTAGGGTAACGAATAGGTTTTGGTTTAGTGTTAGTTGCATGTAATTATGCATAATGTACTGTTGTTACTACAATAAGTACATGTAAAGTGTAACAAAGACGCTAACAAAGTGTCATATTTATCATTAAATGAATCTTAAATGTCCAAATACTTTTTTGGGCCACTGTATGTATACCAAAACACTAGTCATTCCATGTTTGGCCAAACAATATATATATTTTGTATGATGAAATTAGATTTTAAAGAAGTTTAGAACCAAAAATATTTAAAAATAGCTATACCTTGGTTCAAATGTTTTAACTTTAAACAATACACATTCCCTTTTTGAATAACATATGAATATATACACTTATTATATACACATACGTACATGTTGGTATATGAAGTAAAGACGCTTTTCGATAATTTAATTTCCGTCATGTTGAACCATTATTATATATTTTTTTATGACATTTCATTTTGATTATGGCCATGACACAAACTACGTTGCATCACTTCAATGAATCGGTCAGTTCTGTGGCCATAAATTAAACATCCATAAAAATAATCTTCATTTGAACTATTATTTTGTTTTATGCGTTTTAGAAACGTGAACAGAATACCTTGAAAACTGACTATAATTCATAAAAAGGTGTCAGATATTGATTATATATATATATATATATATATGGCACGGATGCTGATCCCGATTGAAAATGACTGGGAATGATATAACCAACAGATAAGGCAATTTTTGTGTCAGGAAAGATACAAAGCCAAGTTGCGTATATTAAGCTGTTTCAAGTTACTGAGGTATAAGTTTACCCAGCTTCACATAAATATTTAATACTCCCCATCATGTTCAATTTCAAGCATTCATCTACATTCTCAGCCCCTTGAACCCCTAAATCATTCAATGGGCTGAAATACATATTTGTTGGGTATTATATTTGGTGCCAGCTTGGCATCATAGGGATGGACCTGCAGTGCAAAAAAAAAAAAATCAAATAAAAAAAAAAATCAAGTACTTCGCATAGTTTACCAAAATTATTTCCCAGTGGTCTCTTACATGCACTCTTTCTTTCTAGTGCAGATTCACTGGATACTTCACCACGTCTTTCACTTCAACACCTGCTGTACAAGACAAAAAAAAAAAATGTGTAACTCCTCGATTTACAACAATCTGGCCAAAAAATTACAACTAGCCAATATACTCATCCAACCTTTTACCATACTTAAGGCATTATGGGAACAAATGTGATTTGTGTTAAACTGGCTACTTAAATCCTTTTGGATTAGCCTTTAAATAGTTCAAAATAGTGACAAAACATTATGAAGACAGAAAAGTCTTTTGCTGATGAAAATGCCTTTTTCACAGTCTCTGCTTGCTTATATGTAGATCCTGTGGAAGCTCAGACCACTGAATGGTCATTATGGTGAGCCCCGCTCAGGACCGTGTGGTTGATGGAGGACGCGGATCGGTCTGAACCCTCCACAGTCCCGTTCACGTTCTCCTGGCGTTGACAGCACAGGATCTGTTTGAATGTGACGCTCATCTCCTTGTCCCGGTAGGAGTATATGATAGGGTTCATGGCTGAGTTGAATTCTGCTAAAAGGAGGAAGAATTTCTCATAGGTCAGGATATTGCAATTGGTACAGACCACGTCCAGCAAGAGAAGCACCAAACCAGGCGTCCAGCACACAATGAAAGCACCTGAAAAACAAGAGGAAATGGATGCAATTCATTTGAGGAAATTGCAGGACAGATTTCTGTAGTGCAAAGAAAAAAGGTTTAAAAGTAGCACAGTCAAGCTCAATAACTTTAACAGTTCACTAGGAGATTTCTGAGAAATGCCTTTGGAAGTTAGCACAACACACTTGTAGCCAATCAGCAGTAGGGGGCGTGTCCAACCATGATGGGGGAGGAGGGAGAGATTAATACTTTTATTCACGATACATAGCCTCTCGTACATTGTTGCGTACATACAGTAGAGTAGGGGGGCGCTATTGCGCATCTTCTGATCGAGTACTGGATCTTCTGATCTAAATACATGTGAAGAAGCACTAGAAACAAGCAATTCCAACATGATCATCAACATTAAACAGTCTATAAATCAAGACCGCCTAATGTTACCAAATGAAATGTCGACCCAGGACGAGCTATAGGACTGTGAAGCTTTGAGAGTGTTGATGAATGCGATCTGCTATTGTTATAAGGGACAATGTGATAGAAATGTTGCTTAAAATATATATTTTATTAAATGCTTAAAAGTATTCATCGTCCATTTAAAACTTGTCTATATTAGCCAATATTTTTTATATATTTCTATACTTTTTAGAGTAGTATAGCATTAGCTCAGCAACATGCTAACAGCAAATGGAATTGAAACCAATTGCATGTCAAGTGTCTGATGTGATTCGTGTGAAGAAAGGATTTGAAGGTTTCCTTCAGGGATGCGGTGTTAGAAGGTAGTTCCCTATTTAGGCAGTAGACTAAGTTGTGGATAGAGGCTACAACTCATATTATTATAAGGCAATGAATATCTGGCTTTTCCATTACTAACTGAAGGGCTGGCAGGCATTCCAGTGCTTAAAAAAAATCCCCTATAGTAAATTGTATTGGTGCCAAACTTCTCCTGTCCATATGAATCTAACCTAACATGACTTCGACAAACAAAACATTTTTTACTGAAAAAGAACATTTTGGCCACAGTTGTTATTTTGCAAGACAGAAATACGTTTGCAAAAGCACTACTCTTCTTTTAGTCAAACGCAGCTGCTCTTGAATGGTTGACATCACTAGAAAGTTATGTGGAGACTCTCAGCCGTTAGATAAACTGCAAGCTGTTTCCAGCATGGCTTTGCCACATGTTTTGCTCTGTCTGAACAAACCCACCAGAACCGTGAACGAGGGGGACTGAAGACTGCGTTTGAAGTGAGAGATTCTGATACTTTTCTACGCCAAAGACGAAACCGTAGTTTCCTCAATACTGGTCCCAACACCCAAACGTCCAGTTGGTTTTACTGTGAAACTTGATGCTTTAGATTCATAGTTCTTCTGAGAATAATGAATATCTAAATACAACTATATACTTGAAATGAAGATGATTTCCCTGTGTACTTTCACTGTGGGTTCAGCTGTGAGAATGGGAGCAGCACCGAGAGCTTCTTTTACACGAACGTCTCAGAAAACTAATTCGAAACAGAGAATCAGCTTGTTTTGGAAGAGAGAAATATCCCAGAAATGTTATGGTCTTGCTCGAGTTCAGGTCTCCGAGTCCTTGTTAGTCCTTGGACTCAGGAGTCAGGATCATGTGGATTCAGACTCAATCCTGACTTAAAATCAAATAATTTGGTCTTGCATACTATACTGTGGTGAACTGCGAGATCAAATCTGTTAGCCTGCTGTTATAGCATACAGTAAATCTACTGAGGACATGCTCTCTTTTAGAAACATTTAACTAGGTTTTCCTAAGTAATATTTATGTTATCTAATTTAGAATGAAATTCGACATTGGTTAAATTGGAATTGAATCCTCCACAACACCATTTTGATTTAATTCAGCCCTTTTGAGGGATTCTGTAAGTGGCACAATTGTGATATGATACCACATTACATACACTAGATGTAATAATTAGATGCACTGTATCCTTAAAGTGCGTTTCATGTAATAACAATTAGTTTGATGGATAACTGTGTGTTTGGGGTAAGTATTCCTCCCAGTGATTTACAGACATACGAGGAAAGCCAATACCATGGGTGTGGACGAGTTAAAACGGAGTAAAACTGAGCAAGTTTAGACTGAAGTCATTCTAAACAGCAGTTTCAGTCAAAGCCTTGTATGTTGGACCTCAAAAACGAATCATTCCCAAATGCTTCATGGATTCATGCTTACAAATAAAGGTTGAGGTGTATTGCTTATTAGGTAATGCTATGATATTTCAACCTAGATTCTGTATATCGTAACTACAGGATATTGGTTCGGTACAAACAGGGCCGTAAAGACACCCCTCAGCCTCCATTAAAGCTCTCTTCCACTTACAAGCTGAATAAGCAGCTTAAATTGGCAGCTTCTCAAAGCCTTGCTTCATCTTAGAGCAGGATTTCGATTTATTACTTCCGCAAAGGCTTATTAACACTATCAGGCACAATGACTGGGGTGTTCACACGAACACTGCAAGAGATTCAGGTTCAGAGGGGCGAAAGTCACATGAATGTTGGGTTTGTCTAGGAAGTATTTTTTGGCTTTCCTTGACAAAGGCAAGGGACTGGCCATATCTAAAGGATGATATGGTTTCATGCCTTGATTCTATTGGAAAGTAGAAGCCAAGCGATTTATTGTTTTTTTCTGGTTATTCAGCATGTTTACAACACTTTAATTTAGGGTCCAATTCTCACTCTATTAACTAGTTGCTAATTAGCATGCATTTCAATGGATTTTGGCGGTTTAGTAAAGCACATATTAATACCTTATTCTGCATGACTACGTTCTACATTCCTTAATCCTACCGAATACCTACACTTAAACTATTAATAAGCAGTAATTAGGAGTTTATTGAGGAAAAGTCATTAATAGATAGTGAGAACTGGACCCTAAAGTGTGACCTACAACACAATAATAACCACTTTATAATTTTAGAGTGTTCAATTGGCGCAGTCTCGTCAAGGGGCAATTGATGCAGAATGTGTTTTTGGATTCCACTACACTGATCTTCCGTCGTTTATTAAACATGTTCAAGACAGACGTGTTGGACAATTGGACTTGCATCTTTTGCAGAATCTTGCGCATTACATGGCATTCTCAGCTCAAGTTAAAAGTAGTTCAACTTTTTTAAAAACTTCTTGTGCAAAATAACACAAAAGGTACAACAGCTGTCACTGGGACGGTACCCTTTCAAAAGGTTCTAATATGTACCATTTAGGTACTAATGTGCAATTTTAAGGTACTAAGGCTGCATTTACACTGCAGTTGATGCCCAATTCCAATTGGTTGCCTATAATCTTCTTTTAAAAGTGACCTATATCCAACATCTGCATTTACACTATACACTTGGCGAAACAAGCCAAGTGTAGACATAAGGGGCTTTCGCACCGGAGGAACCTTTTCATAGTTCCTAGAACTATTGGCGGAAGTACCCATTTTTTGGCGTGTTCGCACCGCAGGAACTATGAATTAACTTTTTCAATGACGTACAATCGGTCCGCTTGCATGGCAGGCGCAAATGCACGTATCCATTGCATATCAGATTTATTTCCACATATGAATGAGGCTTGAAACCGATCTGAGAATATCGGCATCGATGTGCTTTTTTCTTGCTTACACGTTCATGGGTCATATACAAAAAAAATCAGAATTGGGTCTCAACCATGTAATGTAAATGCGGCCTAACAAACAACGGAGAACAAAAAAATAGCCAAGTAGTCGCTGTATGAACTGCAAATCATCATAACTTTTAACTTCCATGTTTTATGAGACTAAAAATAGAATTGTTATTCGAGCAACTTGTCCGAAATTATATTGATTTGTGTAGTAATTTTACAGCCTCTATCTGCTGCTTCCAACAATACTGCATGATTCACTGTCACATGACAAACACGGACTCAAATTCAACAAACATCATGTCATCTTTAAAATCTAGAATGCAGAACTAATCAGTGTCTATCAACATTATCCACCCACGAGTAAAAGTTATCTCCGCAAAACAAGTGCTATCTTTTACATGGCAAACTCGACAACACATGGTCAAATGTTTGTGGTCAAAAAAATGCAGCATTAGCAGGAGGTTGATGGGAACTCAGTGAGACAGAGACACCTGTGGAAGTGCTTATGCATGCTTTGCATAGCAGATTCCAGACTGGACGATTTGCCAAGAGCATGGGCATTTGTCCTGCCCTCCCAATTCAGTTAGCTTTTCCTAGGAATTTCTGGGGAATCGGCTCATTAAGTTTATGTTTTTATTCAAATAAAAAAAAACTGTTTAAAGTCAACTGATATTTTATGTGTTTAATTCGTATTAGATGACTGTATTTTGGGCTGATTTGTTCTTTTTTTTTATGGAAAAAAAGTAATTATATAAGTATGGAAGCTTGTTGTCAAAAATAAATTGGTAATTGTGACTTTTTAATCTCACAATTCTGACTTTTTTAATTTCTCGCAATTCTGAAAAAAAAAAAAAAAAAAAAAAGTCACAAATGTGAGATAAAAAGACGCAATTATCTTTTAAATTGTTTTATTCCGTGGCGGAAACAAGCTTCCACATGGAAGCGAATCGGGTTGAGCTGTGAACGCAATTTAATATTGACGTCATGATTGAATTTGTGAATGGAAAGCTAATATTCAAGCCAACACTTGCACAACAAGATAAGACAGTTGTTTGTTGTTTATGACTGACATAGTTGAAGAAATCTGATTTAACACCATTTTAATGGATGGTTGCTAAGATGATATGCTGATATACTTCCATAACCATGAAATCATTGCTGCCTCATGGGCTGTGATGTTTTCATTTCTCATGAACTACGATTATGGCAGTTTCTGAGATTCACAAGGGGCAAGATGCCAGTAAAATCAACAAAATATTTTCACATGATAGATGCAACGGTCAGCTTATCATAATCTAGGTTTTTATTTCAGAACTGGTCACTTCCTTCAAGAAACTAGGATGAGGAAAAATAAAATAACATTGACTAGGAAATGTGTTTTTTCCCCCAAAAATTATCTGTATACCATGCAAGCATATCTGAATATGTCATGTGATCCAATAATGCTGATAAGGCAAGAAACAATGGCCAGAAAATGAAACTTCAACCCTGGCCAAATGTATTCAGAATGAAACGCCCTGCTGTTCTACACCACACGAGTCCTGATGTCTCGTTTTCTTGAGGAGCAGAAACTGATCCAATGGTTTCATCATCACTGTTATTCAAATATACTTCATACGCCCTTGAGTAACTCTCAACAATGGATGAATCATGCCTTTGAGAAGTAACAAAATCTGATTTCATTTTAGCTTGTGGAAGTTATTTGTGACAATGTGGGGACGAGCAGAGTCTCCTGGTTTCCTGGAAAGTCCTTTATGGTGGATAGAACATGAAACCCTGAATTGGTATCGTTGCTTTACACTGTTAAGTGACAGCAGATCTCACTAGACAAACAAGTACCTGCTCTGACAGAACAAGCTCAAGTCATTTATAATTAATGGATATGGTGAAGGTTATGCACAAAAGAGAATTTTTGGAAATTACAATGAACTCTAATATAGACAAAGCCGAGAAATAGAGGCTTTATTTTAAAGAGGCCGTATTCTACACTTTAGCCTTTGATTTTGTTTCCTGAAGTCCACCTATAACTCCAGCAAATGTTTCCTTTACGTCTCTGTTGTTCCGTAGTTCCTGTAGCATTCACAGTTTATATGGACTGCACACAGGGTAGTGAAGAACTAATCTTGACAGAGGTGAGGAACATATATGGTATTTTGTTGTAATGCACTACCAGTTTACACAATACACAAACTGCTACTGTACCTTTAAGACTTTTATATGGAAAATGTCTCATTTGACTGGAAGACTAGATAACCTCAATCTTTTTAACTTGCATTATTCTTAATTCAATCAATGATTTGTTTTGTTGTCTGACATATTGGCAAACAAACAAACAAATTAATTAATAATTAGTATTTCATTGTAGGGATTTTAATCAGACCAAAGCGATTTATTTTCCAAACGAAGTATACAAACATGCCCAACAAATACTGAAATAAAACACATTGCAGCTGGTGACGACTTTTTCTCAGCCTGACACACGTTCCCTAAACCAGACCTTAATGTTTTCAGTAACCACTTCCTGCTGCATACGTTTGCTTGTATATTTAGGTGGAAGTTGTGAAATATTATGATCAGAGTAATGTTTAAGAGCATTAATACTATCCTCAGAGATCCAGAGCACATTTAGTTAGTCAGATTAGTCCGAATAGTAAGGGTAACACTTTATTTTACAGCGTCATTGTTACATATGAAACATTTAGTTGCATGTAATTATGCCTAACTAACCCTAACAACTAACCTATGGAAACTTGTTTCCACCACAGAATACAACATTTTTAAAGATATTGAGACTTTTTAGATCACAATTGCGATTTTACATCTCGCAATTCTGACTTTATTACTAGGAATTGCAAGATATAAAGTCGAAATTGAGTGATATAAAGTCGCAATTGCGAGAAAATTAACTTGCAATTCTGACATATTTTCTCAGAATTGTGAGATATAAACTCCAAATTGCCAGTTATAAAGTCCAATTCTAAGGAAAAAAATGTCTTTTTCTCCTCAGAATTGCAAATTTATATCTCGCAATTCTGACTTTCTAACACGCAACTCTGAATTTGTATCTCCTAATTATGGAGGACCAGCTCTACCATATTTAAAAATAAATACAGAAATAAATAAATGCTCAATAAATAAATAAACATACAATTAATTGCCCCAAAAAATACAATAAACAAATAAATGTAGGTAGAAATTAAATTATACAGTGAGACATACATGTATATCTCTTTTAATTAGCTTCTTTATTTATTCTTTTTTGTAATAATTGCCTTATTTATTGCCGTTATAATCTTCAACTTTATTTATTAATTTCTAATTTTTTTAAGTATTTATTTATGTGCATATTATAATATTTTTGTCTGTTTTATTCTTCCTTTGTATTTTTTTACCCTATTTATTTCTTCAATGCTATTTATTTCTGCCTGTCGTTTTTACATTTCTGTATGCATTTCTGCCTCATTATGCAAATGAGGAGGGGCTGTCTTAGGAGGTCAACTTCTGCCCATTGGTTGGTTAGAATTTTACTGCGTCGGTCGAATCTACATGGCTTTTCCCCGCCATAAAGCATTGTTTAGTAATGTCAAACTCAGCAGGCAGACGTTCAGTGTCCGACCTCTTAAGGGAAGCTGCTAATAGACTGGAAGAATTAGAACGCTGTAAGTTTGAGATCTGAAATGTTTCCTCGGGTTGCACACCACTCATACTCGAACTGGAAGCTGTTTATGTAAAAGTAAAGTAAAAGTGAAAAAGAATGTTCAAAGGACCACAGAAAAACATTTCAGATCTCAAACTTACAGCGACATTACTAAACAATGCTTTATGGCGGGGAAAAGCCATGTAGATTCGACCGACGCAGTAAAATGCTAACCAACCAATGGGCAGAAGTTGACCCCCTAAGACAGCCCCTCCTCATTTGCATAATGAGGCAGAAATGCATACAGAAATGTAAAAACGACAGGCATAAATAAATAGCATTGAAGAAATAAATAGGGTAAAAAAATACAAAGGAAGAATAAAACAGACAAAAATATTATAACATGCACATAAATAAATAAGGTAATTATTACAAAGGTGAATAAATAAAGAAGCTAATTAAGAGATATATACATTTATGTCTCACTGTATAATTTTATTTCTACCTACATTTATTTGTTTATTGTATTTTTTGGGGCAATTAATTGTATGCTTATTTATTGAGCATTTATTTATTTCTGTATTTATTTTTAAATATGGTATAGCTGGTCCTCCATACCTAATTGCATGTTATAAAGTCAGAATTGCAAGATTTAAACATACAATTCTGAGAAAAAAAAGTTAATTTATAACTCGCAATTGCGACTTTAAAATAATAAATATCATATTTATATCATATCATACTTTATTTTATCTTAGAATTGTGAGATAAAAAGTCATAATTACCTTTATACTTTTTACTCTGTGGCGGAAACAAACAAATACTCAGTACTTAAGTTGCCCTTTATTTTAAAGGTGTCTTTGTTACAGTGTAATTATACATTTAAGTCAGAATAATTGCTGTTTGGCCTAGGTATAACTATATAGCAAGAAGCCATATACACCACTCATTTTTGTAAAAAAAAATTTAAAAAAAGAAGAAAAAAAAAGGATAATTTGAAGGATTCTATTATTTATTCATTAATTACACACTGTAATTACCACATACACATCTATTATCTCCAGAGTGAGATCACAGTCTACAAACCATGCTTTCATCCAGACCCCTTATTATCCATCCTCCCTAGAGGTTCGAGACAAGCTCTGCCTGGTCCAAACAACAACAGTACTGTTTCCTGCACAGCACCATGACTGGCTTCCTTTTCATCCAGGCCAGGCTTCACTGGGGGAGCCGGCGAGGCATGACACTGAAGCAGTGCAAGGC
Organism: Tiaroga cobitis; assembly: GCA_030578255.1. NCBI lineage: Eukaryota > Metazoa > Chordata > Actinopteri > Cypriniformes > Leuciscidae > Tiaroga > Tiaroga cobitis. Next base: position 10,666,198 of record CM060600.1, on the reverse strand, counting down.
AAACAGTGGAACTGGCCGCAAGACCACTATGACGGGTCCTCAGCCTACTCAAGGGCTACATTGTTCGTCAACTTGAAGTTGGCACAATAGAGTGAAGGGTAACATATTACGTAGCATTTAAGCAAAGCTGCATATATATATATATATATATACATATCAAGTGTAGCATCAGTTCTGACAGGTCACGTTAGTCAAGCTCGCATCAGCGGACTCTCAGCTGATCCACGTCTACCTATAGGAATACGACACCTATCACTGTATACATATATAAGCTCCTTCAGTATTATCAGCAGCCATGGCATTTCTCAGGAGCTCATTACCCTCCTCCCTCCCCAGCTCCTCCTGTCGCCAGTCAGGATTTGGCATTCTGATTCCCCTTGAATCAGAATGAATTCTCGAATTATGTTGTACTTTAAAATCTTGAATGAACAATATCTGCATACATTCATGTTGGTTCTGTTCTGATTACCCTAAGGGTGGTTATTGCTGCTCTCCCTGCTCTTATCCATGCTAGGCTGACTGGATGCGCAGGGAGTTCTCGCCCAGAACAGAACCATACCGCCAATCCTAACGGTATGCTAATTGTCAATCGTATTTTAGACGATAGTGGTCCTGACAGAAATGGGCTTTTGGTTATTTTGAACCACAACTTGGAGCCTGGTGCGTAAATTTGTATCATTAAAGGACCTCTCTTGACAGGAAGTGGACAAATGGAATCGCCCCAAAAAGCAGCAATGAGTGTGAACAGCAATTGTAGAGAATGAATGGATCCCCAGAGCAAATCTCCATGTCACAGTGACATCATTAAAGGACAGATTCTCAGAGAACATATGTAATTTGGCTTAATGATGCTCATATCCACAACGCGGTAGACCAAAAAAAGATCGTTTCATGTGCTTATTTGCAAAGATGTAGTGGTCAAGAGTATTGACCTTTATGATTTTTCCCAACATTTAAAAATAAGATAAAATATCAGTGAGGACAGTTTGTTTGTTGATCAAGTCATTGTGGTATTCGGCCATCTGCTTATGATTGCACCATCATAATAATAAAGGATATGACTTTTATGTAGATCTATCTGCAAGTAAAAGAGTGTGAGAATTGACCCACACTGCGTTCAAATATACCTACTTCCCCACTATATAGTAGGTGAAAAAGTACTCAGATGGCCCACTAATTCAACAGAGGTTTTGAAGTGTGCATCCAGTGGACACTTTACTATGACACCATGGGAAAGAATTTGTGAATGACAGTGAAGCAATTAAACAGATTCTGGTTGGTCACATGACAATGACAACATGGAGGAAGTACATCCATATTTCATTTATACTACACACATTCATACCCACTTTTTAATGGTCGCAAAGCTTGTTCCTCATCTATTCAGACAGCATTAGCTGTATTCAAATTTGGATGCACCATTTCAAATTGCTAAAATAATGAAAATGTGTTCAAATGCCCAAAAAAATTAAAATGTTTAGTTTGTGTCTGTTAGCATTTAGGCCATCTAGACTATATTAGGGGTGTCCAACCCTAATCCAGGAGTGCCTCCATCCAACAGTTTAGTTCCAACCCCAATCAAACACACCTGAACCAGATCATCATGTTCTTCAAGATTACTTGAAAATAACAGGGAAGTGTGCTGTAGCAGGGTTGGAACTGAACTCTGGAGGATGGTGGCCCTCCAAGAGCAGGGTTGGAATCAGGGTCCACATGCTAGTTCAGGGTTGTCCAATTTTTCCCTGGAGGACCACCATCCCATGTTGGGGAAAGCTGGTGCTAAACTATTCAGGACCCCTGCAGGCAAATCCAGCACTGTTGGTCAACAGAATAAGGTTTTGCATGCTGGGACCAGCATGGGATGCTGGTTGCTGTTGGACCTGCTACACCAGCTCTGTTTTTCTTAAGAACAAGCACTATACCAGCTCTAATAAACAAGCAACATGGAATTCATGCTGGTTTATGCTGGATTTTTCAGCAGGGGTGTTGGCCTTCCAAGCCTAAAGAAACCCTGAATGAAAGCAGAACTTACCTAATACAATCACAACCGTTTTCAGTAAGCTCATCATAGTGTCCCTGTTCCGCCGTTGACCTGAGCTGTGCCGGGACATCCTCATGGTTCGCTGACGTACGTACATAAATATGTGAGCATAAAGAACGACCATCACCACGAAGGTCACCAGGTTGAAGATGGCCCAGAAGCCCAAGTAGGAGTTGCTGTAGAGGGGGGCCATGTTGGAGCAAGTATCTATGGCACAGATGCAGTTCCAGCCCACGCTAGGAATGGCGCCCATGATGATAGACATCGTCCAGATGATGACGATAACTACAACTACTCGTCGATTGCTCATGCGGGTATGGAGCTGCATGCGGAACACAGTTATGTGGCGCTCAATGGCTATAGCTAACAAGTTAGCAACTGAGGCTGTTAGGCTTGTATCGATGAGGCCTTGGCGAAGCAACCACGTGCTGACTGTAAGCCTTCTCGTATTGGGTCCCGTGTTGAACATCAAGTAGAAATAGGCAAGTCCCGCAAAGAAGTCCGCAGCTGCTAGGTTGGCCATTAGATAGTAGATTGGAAAATGAAATCGGCGGTTGACGTAGATGGCCACCATCACGAGCAGGTTAGCTAGCATAATAAAAATACACACTGTAATCCCAAGTCCCATCACTAGCTTGCTTACGGCGTTCCATTCTGTGGCCAGATACTTATGACTACGATTGTAAAAAAAGGCTATGGTTTCATTGTAGTAGCATTGTCCGTCATCCATCCTGAAAGGTTACGTTTCTGAAAAGAAATATTAAAAAAGGTGTTAGAGCTTCAGCATTATTTGAAATCTAATGAAAGGTCACATATGGCTTAAACACTTGCATAATTTATGGCATGTAATTTCACATTGATGCCATACACAGTAGACTTGCCACCCACATGCATTGATGCCAATTGATTTAGAGCCATGTGCACAATGATCATAATTCTGAAATAAAGTGTAGATGTCTTTTTTGTGACATTGCAGAAGAGCATTTATAATGCATGTTACATCCACATAAATTAACTGGTAATAAACCTCTCAACAACGTGCACTTATTTAATTCAAAAGTATGTCCAGAACCCAGTGAGATGTTTCACATATCAGCTTTTTTAGCATGCAGTTTCCATCTGCTCCTGTTTTATTAGCATGTTAACGCATAATGTTGACCAGGAAAGGCCAACTAAACACTGAAAAAAAGACAGCTTGCGTAAACACACAAACGGGCAAAATGGTAGTCTGAAGCATGGGATTCTAACTCTCAAGACGAACTATTAAACGCATCAATGCAGGACTGAATTGGGCGATTCTTCCTCTCCAAACACAAACACAGGAAATAGGCCACATTTAAGCATTTCAAGATAATTTAACCCTTATGTGTAAGAAAGTAATCAGTAAAGTTCAGCAGGGTTTCATTATTTTTCAAGAATCATTGTGGTAACATCTGTCTACAGTCTGTTTTAATATCCAAATTTGTTTGAATTGCATTCATGAAGTTATTAAACCTTTAAAATTCCTTTTGGAAAATTGTCATTTACCAACACATACATTGAGTAGTCTACCAATAGTTGCTCCTTTCTCAGCAATAACAATGGATAGGGACTAGAGCTTTTCATACTCAAAAAGCCATACATGTGATGTTAATTATTAGTCACTTTGGATGTATTGGAATTTCCTTCTCACTCACTTTCACTGTATTGAAAAGTGTGACCAGGGTATTCTCAAAAATGCACACTTTTTTCCACAGAAGAAAGTAGATGTAATTGAATAAATAATGTGCGTTTTAGGTTGTGTTTAAAAACCTGGTTGCATTGAATATCATAAAATATATTGAACTCTTGTACATAGAACCATTTATTGCAACTATTAAAACTTCAAAACAGACATTTCTTTCAGCTCACATGTAGCTATCTCAGGCTCAGCATGCTATCAATTGTTAGGAATTCAAATGCCAAGCAAGAGTGGATGACCTTTCCACAGTTATTGTGTACTTCTAAAGCTATCATCACCACACATTGGTCCACAGTGCTGGGAGACAGACAGACAGATCCTGGCATTGTGTGTCAATGTGTTTTATCACATAGCCTCAGGCCTCTGATCTCGCTAAACTAAAGGCGATGAACAAGAGCGGTCTGTGCACAAATGTCTGTGAACTTCCTCTCTCAGCCTCAGCAATGCTCAAAGCCACAGTTTCAGCGCTGTTGCTGAACCCATCCTCAATGGATAAAGACAGTGAAAAGGAAATTCCAGAACGGCCTTGGCTGAGTGCATTTGATAACATTGTATCTTCACAGTTCTGCTGTATCTCCTGCTAAAACAACCGTGCAAGACTGCTACTCAAGGAAACATTATGTAGAAGTAAACACTTGATATAAACAGATTTTTTTTTTTTAGAAGGTATACATAATTTAATTAAAATGATGCAATTTTTGCAATTACTTTTGATCATTCATACAGTATTTGTTTAAAACATGGTTTAAGTCCAAATGCTTTTTGGTACCATTGTAGTTTCAATTCACCCAACATGGGTGAAAATACAAGAGTTTAAATAAATGAGACAAAGACCTTAATCCTCCATATTGAATAGCATTACAAGCAAATATTACTACGCAATATAGACACTGTGCAGGCATACTTTCTGTGAATGAGGTTAGGGAACGAGCAACGGCACCAGTCTTGATTTATTTCAGTATTGGTCCCTTGCCTGACTGAAATGACAAAGCAGGGATTGTTCTGCACCCCTACTATCAAAAAAAACAAAAACAATGAAACTGTATTTTTACAAAGAATAAATTGTTCACATTAGTGCATAGGCACTGTGAGGCAATACTCCAATGTGATTCAGACACAAATGTTACTAATTTATGCCCATAATTAGGCAGGCATGTGAAAGCTGTAAACAATGAGGAAGATGAATTCAGGAACTCCGGTAAAGTAGTGGTGGATTCTAGGTAACACTATTTTAAGGTGACGTAGTTACACGTTACTACATGTACTAATAACAGTAAATGATGCATAATTACAAGAAACTAAACCTAAACCAAACCCTAACCGTAATCTATAGTAAGTACATGTAGTTTTGCTTAAGTAGCTTATTTGAGTAAGTACAATGTAACTATCACCTTAAAATAAAGTGAAACCCAATTCTGTCCTAAAGATATAGGCTACAATATTACAAAAGATAATGTGTCATATAGGCTACAGGCAAGGCTCTCGATTAAAATTAATGTTATGTAATGTACCAAACGCATGTTGTATTCCTTTTTTGCAAGTTGCTTTGGATAATGCAGAAATTTACTAATTGTTCAGTAACACTTTATTTCGATCGTCCACTTTATACATTCTACTTACTATAGGTAACTTTGCAACTACATGTCAACTAACTCTCAGTATTAGTAAACTGTCTGCTTAATATCTTTATTTTGATGATCCTCAACATACATTCTACTGACTATACGTCACTTTATAACTTTTATAACGAACCTTATAGTATACTAAATAATACTAAGAGTTAGTTGACATGTAGTTGCAAAGTTGTTTAAAGTTTAATGTTTAAAGTGGACCATCGAAATAGTGTAACCAACTGTTCTATATGCGAATTAAAGTGTTAGTTCACACAAAAATGAAAATTCTGTCAGTAATTACTCTCCCTCATGTTGTTCCAACCCCGTAAGACCTTCGTTCATCTTCGGAACACGAATTAAGATATTTTTGATGAAATCTGAGAGCTGGATCACTCCTCCATACTAGTCCATAGGCTTCTTCAGGGATTGAACTTGCCGGCATCGAAAAATTATTAAAGACATCGTTAAAATAGTCCAAGTGACTACAGTGGCTCAATCTTCAGTTTATCAAGCGACGAGAATACTTTTTGTGCGCAAAAAAAAACAAAAATAACGACTTTATTTCAACTATTCATTTCCTTCTCTGTGGGCCTCGAGTCAGTTCACTAGTGTAATAGCGTACGCTTCTGTTGTTGTACGTGACACGCATCACGCACATGACCAGCGTCGGCCAATAGTGAGCCTACGTGTGACGTAGCTCTACGCAATTACACTAGTTTAACTGACTAGAGGCCCAAAGAGAAGGAAATGAATAGTTGAAATAAAGTCGTTATTTTTGTTTGTTTTTGCGCACAAAAAGTATTCTCGTCGCTTGATAAACTTAAGATTGAGCCACTGTAGTCACTTGGACTATTTTAACGATGTCTTTACTAACTTTTCGAGGCCGGCAAGTTCAATCCCTGAAGAAGCCTATGGACTAGTATGGAGGAGTGATCCAGCTCTCAGATTTCATCAAAAATATCTTAATTCGTGTTCCGAAGATGAACGAAGGTCTTACGGGGTTGGAACAACATGAGGGTGAGTAATTACTGACAGAATTTTCGTTTTTGGGTGAACTAACCCTTTAAATATATACACAATACTATATATTATTGTCCCAGCCGAATATACGCCTTGCATTCGTGAGAAACCACATACATTTGACCCCATTAGACATTTCTAATTTGGGAGGAAGTTGTTTGTTTCAGTCCGAACATTGTAAGCATAATTGTTCCCCTGGAGCAAAACTCTGTTCTAAACAACAAGAGTCATAAAACCTGTTTTGACATGTTCTTCCATGGACCTGAACCTCAGGTTTAACTTGGACTCGGTTGCAGATGTGCTGATGGTCTCTGTCACCTACTGTCTCTAGCACCCTTAGGCTCATACAAGCCTCCAAGTATTTGGTTTGGAGTGTACATACAGTGTCCCTACATTACATGATTCTCAGACAGCCTCCGTCTATGAAAACAGATACATACATATACTGTGTATATAAATAAATAGGGGAAGTGCAATGTTGCATAAATCACCAAATTGTCATCCTTGAGTAAATGTAAAAATGCCTTCATGGAAAGTGGAGTAAAAGTTAAAGGTCCTTATCCGGAAAATAAATAAAAGTAATTGATTTAAAATATACTTAAGTATCAAAAGTATTGCGTACAGCCTCAGGAAGAGGCTACAACATTATAGATGGACTGCATAAATGGCACTAAAACAGTACTTTGTTATTGCTCATCACAAAGAACCAGCCACAACCTGATTCATTTCTTTGGAAACATCAATCCTGAAACAACATGTTTAGTTTTCTTTTTTTGGCCTTGAGATGTTAGTTCAGTACTAGACGTTAGGTGGCCTTGAATTCTCATCTAAAAAACAAGAAAAGAGAAAATGGGAAAACATAACCTAGCTCACTTCTACCAACCAGCGGATTACATGTAAACCTGAAACCCAACCAGCCTGCTAAATAGCCATTTAGTTAGTAGTACCCTAACAACATGGTTCAAGCAGTAGTAAGCAAAACCGCAAAATGGAAAAACTGCTAAAAAGCAAAGTGACCAAGAACCTTTAGATTTCATTTTGTTTTTCAGCAGTTTGAAAGAGCTTGCCCAATCAAACTTTCCAGAAAAGTTCACTCCAGTTAGGAAACACTCTTGAACTACCATGAGTCTGTGGCGATTACGTATAGTGGGGCTCTTTGTCGTGGACATTTTCTGCGGTTCATTTCTATTGTTCAATCCGTCGAGGTCAGACTCGACTAAAAACATGAACACCCTGAAGATCAAATGCATTTCAAAATGATTTTTATCCCAAGGGAAGAGTGTATCTCTTATGTGCAAACCAGCGAAGGACATCCTAACATTGCACAAAGCAATTTCTGATGGCTCAATGTGGTAGGGGCTTCATCCATCTGCCTAAAGCAGGGTTGTCCAATCCTGCTCCTGGATGGCCACAGGCCACACAGAGGTGTGTTGGATCAGGTTGGCGCTAAACTCTGCAAGACGTTGATTCTCCAGGAGCAGGACAGGGCATCCCTGATCTACAGCATTGCTACAGCAAAAGACTCTTTTCAACACTTGGTGGCGGCACTCCACTGGAGAATGGAGTTGGTTAGTCTGGTGGCACACCACGCCAAAAAGACGTAGGGATCCACGGGAGGCAGTGGGCCCTCCCAAAGTTAAGAAGCCACATAAATAAAGCATGGTTGGCACGCACAAATCTGTAATATCCGGGTCTGTAGAGCCAGTCCTACATGGGCAACGGAAAGCTCTGGACGTCCTACACAACTGTTTGAGTCGAATTCTTCGTTGTTACATCCTCAGGTAGTCTTCATGTGATATTGACTTATCGTATTGATGCCATCAGAAAACTAATGGAGACTCACCATTCGTTTGTCTTGTATTAAGGAGGAAGGAAATAGCTCTCAGTACTTTAACTATATTTACTCTATAACTAGTTTTATTTCTGGTCCTATATCTGAAACCTGACTTTTGTATTTGAAAACACAATGTCATCAACTCATTTTGGAATGAGAGAAACGAAACACTTTTGACTTACATTGACTGATCGCACTCCTATGGTTACCAGTAAAAAACAGTGACACAGACTAAAGCACGTAACCAAATAAAGGAAACAAATGCACAAACGTAGAGCATTATAATATACACAATCCATGCATTAAATTATCTGATGCAGAGTTGCTGTGTTTACATTTCATCTCGGTTTGAAATAATAAAATCCAAATCCAATCCAATCCAATCCAAATCCAAGATGGCGCAGTGGATAAGACACATACCTTTGGTGTGAGAGACCCGGGTTCGAATCCACTGCGAGACACCAATGTGTCCCTGAGCAAGACACTTAATCCCTAGTTGCTCCAGAGGCGTGCGACCTCTGAAATATAGCAATTTTAAGTCGCTTTGGATAAAAGCGTTAGCTAAATGAGTAAATGTAAAAAATGTCTGACCCAATCAAAACTGTTAATATTTTAATTGCATTGAATGAGTTCCAATGAGTACATCAAATGAGTTGAAGGTCATTAAACAGGGACATAGCATGACAATTAAACCAAATGTAAAAATCACCCTAAAATATGCTTTTCAAAAAACAGACAAGGAATCAAAATTCAAAATGCATCACCAATCGGAATCAATTCCATAGATTCAGACAGATTTGCTATAGTCTAATCGTTCAGACTGATTTCTATAGGATTGACTCGAAAATAACGTGTCCGCCATAATGCGAGTCACTGTCAAAACCAACTAACCTTAACATGGACTATTGTAATAAAACCATAAAAGATACAAAACATTCAACATAACGCACTCAGATATTTTCAGTTATTCAAACTAATTTCGACAAATACTGTAAACACCTAATCATCAATCCTTCATATCTTCTTCGGAATAGCAATTGTATTTGGAAATGTTGACATGGAAGACCTGTACTGTGTATAGTGAGATAGCACACAATTCAAGCATACAATCCTCCAGTTCTTCAGAAAGTCCAGATAATGGAATCTACATTTGGATCTTCATGGTTCAATCATTTTTAGATCTGAACATGGGAATTGTTTGGTGAATGCAATCAACCTAGAAGTTAATTTTGTTGTGTATGGTGGCATTATCTCCCTGAATTAAAGGAACGTCATGGCAGAACAGTGTTTAAACCTGGATAGGAAGCATCTGGTCCTGGAAGCTATAAAACCTTGCAAAACAATCATCAGACCGAATGACTCCCACAAGATGGCTGCCAAAATCATTATAAAACAATGATTAACATTTGGAAATTGCACTTGGATGAAGGAAATAGGATAAATGATTATTTCGAATTTTTCCCATCACTCAGGGGTAATTGTTTTGTGCTCCTTTTTTTTAAGCTATAGTGGTTTCCAAATGACTACTCCCTGACATAATAGTGCTCAGTTTTTGCTCAGAGTAGGCCACGGGGGTTCAATTTTGTGGTAAGTTTTGAGGTTATACTTTTGCGGTATTCATTACGAATCCTGTAAAGTATCCATCTGTCTCCATTAAAGAAATAGTTCATCTAGAATTGAAAAGTCTGTCTTCATTTATTCAAAACCCATATGACTATATGAAACGACTCTTAATGAAACGAAAAGGAATATAGAAATGCCCTGACTACTCTTAAAAATCAAAATGAAAGTGGAATGGATGTTCAATCTCATTTTATAATAGTTTCAATAGTAATAATAATATTATTTTTTGATTAGCTTTTGTCTTGTTTTGTTTTATTGGTGTTTTTTTTTTTGTCTTGTGCTTTTGTCATTAGTATTACTATTTATGTTGAATTTATTTTTGTTTAATTTTAGTTTTAGGAATAGTTTTAGTTTTAGTAAACAACAATAACCCTGGGATGGATATAGGGGCTTTCAAGCTCCAAAAATGACAAAAAGCAGCATAAAAGTATCATAAAATAAGTCTATATGACCGTATTCCAAGTCGTATAATAATGGATTTGCACGAGGAACATACCAAATATGAGATGGTCAAGATCCAATACATCAGGTTTGACGTCAACCACACATCAATGGTTGTCAGCCGTCATCATTGACAAACCTGGAGTCATTAATACATGTTAACCATTACAGAGAAGCAGCGTGAACTTTCATCAGAATCTCTCCTTTTGGGTTAAATGGAAGAAGAAAGTCATTTCGGACAACATGAGGGTAAATATGTTTTTTTTTTTAGATTTCTTATCAGGTTTTCCTTCACAAATGAGGTCATTTTGGTGTTGTGAATCATGGAGCCACAACTCTGTTTGCTTTGAACTGTGAGTTTTCTTTTGTTATTAAGACATTTTATACACACATACTGCTAATTGGCAACCAACTTAGTGATTCATCTCCGCAGCTGCATTTGTTATTCTAATGTAGTTACTTTTAGCTCTTATGACGTGGTTCTGTTATTTTAAACACCCTTATATGTCAAAATTGTTTACTCTGTTTTCATTCTTAAGGATTTTACAAGTAGAGTCAAATGTGTACCCAACACAAGTTACTCTATCTTGTTAATCTTCTCAACTCAACTCTCTTGGCAACAGATCCATGTGAGATGAGAGACTTCCGGTGTCATTCACAGATTAAAAGTGGCATCGGCAATCATTAAGCTGGCATCGGTTAGAACTGAGCGAATCATAACATGCTAACTAGCAGTAACAAGTATAATCTTGACTCGTTGTGAAGCTTATTAAATGGTTAATAGATTAATAAACCGGATTTACATCACTATGAAAATGTGATCTAATGAACTTGATATGTTGTTTTACAAGCATGACAGATCATTTAAACAGAGTATTCACTGACATCAAAGTAAGAAAACTTCAGGAAGAAGCCAAAAGGTGATTGAATGCACTCTTCTGAACTATTAAACTCAAGTTTTCCCCGTAACCATGAGGCTGGATGAGATCACTGTTGTGTCACAGTTGTGTATGGGTGTGTCCTGGATTCATATGGGCTGCACACTCCAACAATGCATCTTGTATGACTATATGCCAAAGTGAGACACACATTTTAATACAAACAAATAACTTGCAACTTATTAAAATACTACTTTTACTGATAAGTCTTTGACTCTCAGAAAAGTACAGGTTATATTGTCTAAAGAAAGTAGATTTTTAATATTAAAATAAAATCGCTATTAAGACCATTACTTTTTTTTCTTTTGCATAAGGAAATTATTTTCATAATTATTTCAATTTTCTTATATACAAAAGGCTTTTATGCCATTATTTTCATAAAAATTAAGTATGCCATTCCCCGCCCCCTCTCATAATTCTCTACCACAGTGGGGGGAAAATCATATTTTCATTACTATGATGCAACTTAATATTACAGTAAATATAATTTTATTGTATTGATTTTATATATCATGTATTTTACTGCTTTTAATTCAAGCTGACGT